>JAUELO010185760.1:0-16421 GCA_032357855.1 Amphibolips quercusostensackenii | reverse complement strand
ACTTTTCAATGATTAAGCTCAATTTTTGTTCACGGAATTAACTAAGTATGTCTTTCCAAAGACTTTCCACCATGATACATTGCAAATTGACAACAATTATTCATTATTTAAACAATCGTCCTAAGCAAGTTTACATTTGTGACAGGTCAAATTCACCCTGTCACAACCTCCCTCACTTTAGCCGGGAGTCAGGGGTTGCTTATCTTTTGGCGTATACCTTGCTTAAAATATATGAAGATGAATGGTGTCCTATGGTCTTTTCCCCATATTAGGACTTTCCATCGATCTGCCATCCTCTAAAGTGCTTTTACGACTGGGAACCAGTTTTAGCTTTTGCGGCTTTTTCTGGTGGAGTTTTTAATAATCACAGGGTTGATCGCTAAAGCATAAGAGAACGATGAAAAAGAAATACATAAAAACATTTTTTAAAAAATAAACTTATACAGCATTTATTTCTTCTAAGACGTATGCGCACAATCCCTCTTCTGTCTCGGCGTGGGAAACTCTCGCAGTGTGTTGCAGAGTGTGACGAAAGAGAACTAAACCTACTTTGTAGACCATAAAATTCTAGACGAAAAAGAGAAAACTAAACGCTAAATAGAGGGGTATAGTAAGACTACATAATGAGAGGGAAGATGGGAAGAACCGACCTACCGCGAATCGACGATAACTTAACGATCGTAATTGCGCGAAATATGGTCTCTTAGAAGAAACGATATATCTCAAAATACGTTATTAGCGAAGATCATCTAGCTGACGCATTATTAAAAGAAAAACAACTCAAGGATACGGCGCCGTAACGCTCAAGTTGGGCTCTTCCCTTCTGTCTGGCCGATCTAAGAGGTACAAATTGAGGTTACTTTATTTTCTTCGACGTGGTAAAAAATGAAAGAAATCCACACAATTATTGAAAAAAAGCGAAGCATAACTAAAAAAAATCTTTACGCGACCTTATTCGTAATAGGCTGTTGGTCGTTATGGATCCTTTCCGGCTACAGTTTACCGTTGCGCCTTTGCGCCAGGCGTATCCTGTGGATTTCCTTTTCGATCTCCCGCAGATCCTCTAGGATTTCCCGTCCATGGCGCCGCCTGATTTACCACTAATATCAGGTCAGTAAGCCAGAGGCGGCTGCGGTTGGGCCAACTCTTTCCACATCCGTAGCAGAGAACGACCCCTGCTTCGACCTTGGGACATTGCTGTCGTTTGAGTCTCGGCTCGCGACAGAGGAAGTATTTCTACAAAATAGGGCCAGAGTAGGGCTTTGGCTTAAGTGCGCCTTTCCTGAGCCACTCTTGGCGCTCATTGAATTGGCGTCAGCTATCAAAGAAACGGGGCAAGACAGGAACGCGACCCAAAAAATCCGTAAGCGCGACCGGAGAAGGAATCCCCTCTGATCCACCTGACGTTCGAACGCTCTGGACTCTGTCGTCTAGGAGGTCCGTTGGACCTTCTGTCGTCGGTAGCTCGTTTACGAAGGCTACCGCCTTTTCCTCCTCAATCAGGGCTTCTGCGGATGCTACCGTCCCTTTCTCCTCAACTGGGGCTTCTGCGGATGCTATCGCCCTATTCTCCTCAACCGGTATTTGTGCATGTTGGTCTATGGGTGGTTTCTTCTGGGCCTTCGTGGGAGCGGCATTGCTTGTTGTCGGAGCAGGTTAGACTGAGGCTAGGCCATCCGGGTGCATCTCTAGCGTTCTCTTCCCCTGGGCTCTAAAGGATGCCTCATAGGCTTTGCAGGCCTTGGTTCAATAGCCCGGGAGTTCAATCGTGAGTTTGGGCTTGCAGTACCCCAAGTCCTCACATTTCGCGCCCAGGATTTTCCAACACGGTTCTTATAGTTAGGGTCAGAGTTTTTGAAAGAAGGGGAATCCTTGTTTATTTCGGATTTAGTTAATTCGGCGCAAAGAAAGACTTTAAGTTCTTGATATCCTCCTTACTGATAAATCTATTTTTGTTATCTACTGAAGTGGAAACTACAGGAGATAGCCGACGCTTGATCATAAAGAGTCCCTCGAATTTCTTGAACAATTTTCCGCGATATTATCAATCTTTTTGAAAAACTTATAGATGGTCCTAAAAAGTAAATCACCCACCTTAAAATACCTGTCGTGCTTCTTTGCATTATTATAATTTGCTTAAGTTTCATAAGCTTTGCCCAGGTCCCTACGAATCAGAGTTCTTAAGCGATCCGACCTAGAGACTCTATCCAACCATTTTTCAGGCTAAGGCTGCTAGTTATTGGTATGAATGACTTTTGGCGACCCACAACGTAATACAATTAGGTCCTCAGAAGCCCTTCTCACCGTAGCACTATTTGCTATCTGAATAGGAAGGCAATCCATTCATTTTGTAAACAGGTATTGGAACATAAAGACATATTTGTAGCCCGTCTTACTTTGCGGAAAAAGATCCATGACGTCCCCCGCCACCACGGTTCATGTCTGCTTTTCGACACGCCGGCATATTATGCCTGTTGGCCGCGCTTGCTCTACTTTGCACTTTTGACAGGTAATGCCACATTTAACGTACTCCACAGCATTGCGGAATATCCCAGACCCACAGTACCGGAGGACAGTACACTGTTGTGTCTTTTCGTAGCCCTAATTTCCGGATTCAGGCTCTAAATGGGCCTTATCTGGAACGTTTTGTTTTAATTCTTTTGGTAGAACAAATTTCTAGGCATCTAAGTCGGGCAATAATCCGTCTGTTATAGGCTTAGGTTTGTGGTGGTAAAGAATTTCATTTTCTGTTTCCCGGTCAGGAAAACTCTTGGACCTCTCCTCTGCCAATTTCATGCGGCGCAAATACCTCGAGTCCTCCGTAACGCCTATGCTAGCTACCGGCGACTCACCTTCTTTGGTGATCCTCGACAACGCATCTGGGACATGGTGCAAAGCCCACTTTCGGCGTACTATGTCAAACTAGTAGCCCTGGAGTTTACAGACCCACTCTGTAAGTCTACCGGTCGGATTACGCAGGTTATTAAGCCAGCGAAGGCTGCTATTGTCTGTGATGACCAAGAAATGAAACTCGCATCGGTTCGGAGTTTAAATGGGTTCTCCTCTACCTCCTCTAACATGGGATACGCAAGTATGGAGTCGCTAGTTAAGGCTGCCTTTGAATTTTCGAAAGCACCTTGTTTTTTCTCTACCCAGTGCTATTTAATCTCAATTAGAAAAAGTCAGGTTAATGGTGCGCTATCGTTGCGAATTCCGGTAGAAATCGCCTATACCAAGAGGTCATGTCCATGAATCTACGTCGTGGTTTGACCTTCTGAAGGGCAGCGTAAAAAACTTAACAGGCGACTTTATCGGAGTTCACTTCAAGATCATCTTTGTTGACGACCAATCCAAAATACTTTACTTTAGAAAAACAAAATTTTCTTCAACCAGATTTATCGTCCGACCTGCCTCCTTCACGCAGTATAGTACCTTTCTTAATCAGTGCAAATGCTCATTAAACGTTTCGATCACAACAGCTATGTCATCCAGATAACTTAAGACATTTAGCCTTATCTCTAGGGTTATCACCCTATCTATAAGCCTTTCAAATGTCGCACTAGCCCCTGTAAGCATAAGGGGCATCTTTTTAAATTCAAAAAGCCCCCTCTCTAGTACCGTAAACGCATTATAAGCCTGACTGATCTTAAATAACGGGATTTAGTTGAAAGTGTCACTCAAATCTAATTTCGTAATATATCGCGCGGCTTTATGTTGTCGCAAGATGACTATTACATATGGTAGAGGATGTGCATCCTTCTTGTTAATAGCATTAACTTCTTTGTACATGATAGCTTGTACTTTAGGGGACACTATCCGATATCTTTCCTTAATTAGGCTATGACCTCTTATGTCAATGGTGTGGGTTAAGAGGTAAGTCGCGCCTAGTAAGCCCTGCGATTTTGGAGAAAACTTTATTTTTAAAAATGTCTTCAAAGCTTTTTCTTCCCCCTAATGTAAGGCTGCTATACATTTACAATTTTCCTTTTTTACTAACCACTGTTTTAAAGGATAGTGTTTCCCTTTAGAATCTGGCATAAAATTTAACGCGTCCATGAGAGTTGAGCCATATCGAACTTTCCCTGACCATCTAGACCCAAAATCAATTATGTGTCTAGGTTATTTGCAATTCTAACCCTATACGTCCGCGTATCCCCATCCATCGTTGTAGGTAAGTTGACTTTACCGACAATAGCATCTACTGAACCATTAGCTATGATCATACGAGATTTCCTATTGCAGTTGAGCTGTCTTCCTCATTTCTGGCTATTCTATTCTAAGCAGATTTCCTTAACATTACGCAAGAGGATCCTTTATCTATGGGAGTGTCTAATGAGACAGGGTCGATAGAAGCCCTAACATTAACCCTTTCAGCTAATCTCCAATCGCAATAATTTTATCAAAATCATCCGAGTTACTGCGAGGCGCGTTACGTTTAATCTCAACTTTTAAGTAAAATAACTCTATTTTTAGATTATTATGAATTTGAGCCTCAACTATAACCTTTTTTAGGCAAACAAAGCTCAATAAACTTTCCCTGTCCGATAGATATCCACAAAGGAGATCTGTTGGCGAAAGTAAAATTAGCAGGGCGAAAGTAAAATTTGCGGGGCGAGAGTAAAATTTTCTTGGCGAAAGTAAATTAGCGGGGCAAAGTAAAATTTGCAAGGCGAACGTGATTGTTCGACGGTCGCCATGTTGAAAATCTAAGTTGACTTGAATCGATCAGAATTCAAGCCGCAAACAAAACTGTACAAAAATTCATCGCACTTGCTTTTCAGGGCCACACAGTGGACACGGTCGAGAGTGGAATAAAATACTATATGCAACACGGGACGAAAGAAGATCCGAACACTTAAGGCAAGTCTTTACGGTGATGCCCTTGATTTGCATGTATGTCAAACAAATCTTCTGGGTGACGCACAACCTTTTTGTAACTGGCCTGTTTGTTTGCAGTTAAAGTACATCACTTCGTTAGAGTTTCTTGCCTTAGAAACGCTTTTTTAATATCAGCAGAAGCCTCAACTTTCTGCTGACCTCCGCCCCCCCCCTCCCTTCTCCAAATTGACTTGGGGTTCAATTCGCCTATTACCCTATTGTTTTTACTTTTCGCCGAATGACTTTCTGGTTGTCAGGACGAAGACCTCTATGGACCCAGTCTAGTTGTTCGAATATCAGAATGTTAGCTTTAAGCATATTTATTAGGCTTCAAACATTGGTTAGATAGTTATCGATAGACTCATCTTCACCCTGTGTTCTAAACTAAATGTCCTCTTTGACTCTTCTCTCAAAGTCATCGTCGCCATAGTGAGATCTAAACTCTTTTTTTAATATTTGCCAACTATAAAATTTTTTCTCGTGGCTCCTGAACCATTTTGACGGGATTTCTTCTAATAGAACCAGCATTGCCATCAGTAGCTCCTTATCCTATATCCTAATTAGCTTTCTACGATCTTCAATTTATGTTAAGAACCCATCTGCGCTTAGATAGCTTTTGCTGTTAAATGTGAGGTTCCAACCCAAAACAATTTTTGCTAGGTTTCTATTTTCAAAGCGGTTTCTATTAGAATGATCACAAGAACGTGTGTGCTTGTAGACTATAATGCCTCTACGTAGCATATTTTGTGAGCTTGGTCTAGGAAAACTTACTTTTTCAACACTCGGGTTAAACTTCGGAAAATCTGGTTGACATTCATTACGTCGAGTTTCGATAAAGAACGTATGGCTGTACCTATTCAATTTGGTTCTGTTTAAACCGAGGCTATGTTTCCTATCTGCTTTAATTCTGTGATTTTCATTTTCAGATTAGGGCGCTGTAGTTTTTATGAATAATCTACTTAGATTGAGTATTTTCCTAGGGTCTTTTTAGATTGCAAGGCTCGTCTCATTCTGTGTGAAACATTGGCCTAAATCTTTAGGGTTATCAGCCAGAGGATGTGGGGTTTTCTGTCTGTCTACTTTCCGGTATTCTAGTAACGGCTTAATATTTTGGGTATCAAATGTATTTTGCACCACGCGATCAAAGAGCTGTAGGTGGTTGACACTAGGCTCGGAAGTTTCGAAGGAGACTACCGGGTCTGGTCTGTTAAAGGGGTTTGACATACCGAAAATTTGTGCATAATTAAATGACACATTCGTTGGGTTGATAGGCGAAAAAAGCGTTGGTTTAATTCGAGGTGTCGAAACTAAAGTCAAACGACCCGCAACTGTGGAATTCGCGACGTTTTTTACCTTATCAATGCATGGTGAAGACATTGTCGTTATGTAATTTGCGTTAGTTACCTTAGTTTCTACTGTTAATATAGGTGCGGTTTTTGGTGAATTACCCTGCAAGTTTGTAAAAGGGCCCGCGGCTAAATTTCTGGAATCGGATTCCATTTCCGTATCGTCAATTGTGACAGCTGAAGTCGCGGACGCTTGATCCCAATCTCTAGAGGGCCAGATATAAAGTAATTTAATTCCTCTTTGCAATAAGGCACATTTCAGTTTTCGGTTACCAGAAGTGTCTTAATTCAAAGCTTCAAGACTTAAATTAACAAAGGCCGTTTCAGATCGGCTCTTAAATTTCCTAAATACGCGTGGTTGGGATATACCGGTAGTTTTTAAATTTTAACAACCAGTGACCTAACTTTTTGCCTTCGCGCGACAAGAGAGAAAATCTTCATGGGCTGTAACAAACTTGAAATCTCTAGGGCCGGCAAAGAAAAATAAGGCAAAATATTTTTAAAATTGCAACAAGTAAAAAAAATTGAAGTTTTTAAAGGATGGAAGCGTTCAACGAATTAGTGTAGCAAAAAGGAGGCCGAACAATTCAGGTCTCTTATAGGGGAACCTACTTTGCAGTTTTTATCATAATAAATATGAAATTCAATCAACTCATAAACCGTAAGTAAAAAAATCACAAATCATATGATGGCTACACTTAAATTAAGAAATATGTATTACATATTAAGTTGAGGTTGGGAACCAGTTACGCGCCATTTTGAAATGAGAATCTCCAGCCCGTTTGGCGAAACTCACTACTTAAAAATTTTTAAATAGCCTACCTTAACCTAGACCTGTGCAACTCAGTCCTGTGCCTAACTTCGCCGAAAAGAAAGAAAAGCAAAAGAGGAAAGATAGGCCCAAGTGGCTATCTGGGCTTAAGGCCTGAGATGGTCAAAGCAGGCTCCAAAAAAATGGGAAAAATGTTAAAAAGATTAAATTTCTAGAAAAAAACTGGATGCTAGTCCTAATTATTTACGTTAGAAATTGATTTTATAGGTCAACTATCTAACCTGAAACATAAGAAAGAAGATAAGATTCGATTTCCAAAATTGTCGGGGGGGGGGGGTTGTTCTAGCCTTAGTATATTGCGTAAATTATTTGTACTTCACTATTTACTAGACTAACCTTTTATCACACATAATTACGATTATTAATTAAATAGCCAGTAGACATTTAAATATTCTATATGTAAGAATATGTTTGCTTCGGCAATAAACACTATATCAGAAAAGAGGACTTTTACATTTCTATAACTTGAAATCCGTCTCTTATAAATTCTATAATAAGATGATTTTATCAAACGTAAATTTTAACAACACTAATTTCGTTATAAACCGGTGGCTTTACACGAAATTCCGACAACAAAACATCCATTATGACGCGTTTCATTGAATCTGGTCGGGTACCGTTCCTGCTCGATACAAACTTTCGGATCCGGAACGTAATACCGACATTTTTTTTTTCAAATACTCGCGTCAAAACTGGGACACTAGGCGTGAGGTTTAAAGAGCTCAACTCCTTGTTTCTCACCTCCCCAGAGAGAAAAAAAAGTTAGACATGGGAGTTCATTTCGGCACGAAACAGAATTCTCAAAACCTGACAGAATCGGAATTAATAAAAAAAACAATGTAAAAAATTTCCACCGCACTGCACTTAGAGAGACGGCCGAGCATTTGGCGGTAAATTTATCCATAAGCTTTAGTAATCGACCTTAAAAACTTTTTGCCAGAATATAAGGTTCCAACTTACGGCCTCGTGCTTGAAGAATTTGAAAATTTTTTCTTGCTCGTCGAACATTATTAAAATTCCTCCTTTTTAATTTTTTCATATGTCAAATAATCCTTATATTCCTCTGAAGTTGAAATCTGACACGTGTTCTATAGCGAGATCGGAACGAGAGTGTCGGTTACTTATCCGCATAATCAGCAGGTTTACTCGGTGGTCTGGTCCCGGTTGCGCCAGTCAGAACGTCAAAACCCTATTAGAACAGAACTAATGTTCCGTTCTCTTCCTTTCTCAAGGAACCCGCCTGAAGTTCACTGACATCGTGTTATTGGAATCCCCGCTGGATTTTAAGTGTCACAGTCGCAAGAGTCTGGGTGGTTCCGAAAAGTAGCAAACAAAAAGGTGCATGAATAAAAAATTTCATTTCGTGCTGAAAGTGCTATTAAAATTTTTTGGCCTTCACTCCGAACGACCGAGTAAATCTGAATATCAACTATTCTAGAGCCGGTGGAAAGGTCATGATGCCTTCTTATGACAAGTGGCAGGTAAAATTTACTCTGTCACAGTATTTTAAAAGTTTCTGAGCATACATGACGCGCGTATAATGTTGAAACTTTGGCATTCAGATTTGCGCTTTATACTATAATTACCACCGCTTTCAGGATGACAACGATACTGAGTAGGGCTCCATGCTGGTTGAACTGTAATCGGTACCTTCGTCCCTAAAAGCGGGTGCGGAAGCGCGTGGCTCCCATTGGTACTTGAAGCGCTACGCCATCCGGGAACGCGTAGACGTTGTTTTTCTTGTCGAGTGGAATTTTGGGCAAAATTCCGCCTACGTCGGTCGCAGGAGCGTGCTGCTTGGTGCACGAGGAGGTACCGTGACTTTTTCGATCTTCGTGATGTGCAACTTAGTGGTGGGGCCGCGCCTGTTGAGGTGGTGTTTTTCATTCTGCCGGAGGTTACCCTGGTGGGACGGGTCGGCTTTCTCCGGAAGACTACCTCTAGGTCAGGGTCGTCTTAAGCGGTGCTGGTGGTGATATTCTGCACTTTCTGTACTCTTGTTCCCCAATACATTGCCTTCCTTACCTCGTTTCCTAATCTAAATCTTGTTTTTCTCGTCGATTTTCCCTCCTTTACCCCTTTTCTAAATACATTGGTATTTCTTCCTCTTTACTGTACCATTTATTATATTTTGATTTTTTTATAATTTTCCATTTTTCTATGAATTTTGTTTCTCTGTCTCTTCTTTTCAATTTTGCATAACGTGCACCATTTCCCTCTTTTATATCTCTAACACTAAAAAACTCCCTTCTTTGTTTTTTCTATCTTGTTAGTTCTATCGCCTTTCCTCTCCTTTTTTTACCTCCATCAAACACTTTTTCGCTGATTCTTTTTCCTTACCCAACTTTAACTTTGTTTTAAATTGACAAGCACTTTTTTCCGCTCTAGTACTTAATTTATCTCTTTGCGCTTTTTCTCTCACCATATGTCTAGGTCTACCACTAGTGTCCACCTTATATACCTTTTTTTGTAAACTCTCAATCACTTTCCTCACCTTTCATCCCTATTTATTTTCCTACCATATTTTCCTCCTTTCACAGTTTTCCCCTTTCCCCCATTAGAAAATCCATAAAGTATTTTTTCCATTCTTTCATCTTAGTATCTTGATTATTCTTTTTTTTTCTTTTTTCCTCTCTATTTATTACCCTTTAAACCTCTTTTCTCGTCCTAGTCTCCTCCGCCCCTTCTTTAAACCTTTTTCCTCTTTTTTTTATCACACAATACAGTATAATTCTTTCTTGTCCTATATTCTTCTTAACTACTTTTTCCTCTTCTCCATGTTTCTAGTTTCTTTCTTATCTCTTTCTTTTTCTCTTTACATTCTTTATACCATCCACTTCTATTCCCGCTTTCACTAACTTCTTCTTTGCTTGTACACTTTAATACACTTTTCATTTTTTCTATCGTCAACTTTATCTTCTTGTTTACATTTCCCTCTACCATTTTGATCTTTCTAAACTTTTCCTTGAAGTTTTCTTTTCCTTCCCCAGACCAATTCCCTCTACCTTGTCTTGTTACCTTTGCTTTCTTTTTATTCATATTGTTTTTACTTTTTCCTTTCTCTAATGTTACTATTATGGGAAAGTGATCCCAATCTATATAATCCCCTATCTCTAATTTCCTGACCTTCTCTCTTTCCTTATTGTCCACCATCACATAATTAATTACCGTTCCCTTTTTTCTCCTAAACGTGTTTATTTCCCTTCCTCATCCCCATCAACATTTTTGTTTAAGATGAACCATCCCATCTCCTCTGAACACTTTTACGATTTCTTTCCCTACCTATTCAATATCTTGTCTTTGGAATTTCTTAACGTCTCTTCTCCCCATTTTCTTCTCCTGTCTCTGCTGTTCTCACATTAAAATCTCCTCCTATAATAAGCCTGATCTCCTTTTTATTTTCTTTAATCAATGTTTCTATCCCTTCTGATTTCTCCTGCATATTACCGTTTATATATACCCTCACTATCTTCCACTACGTCCCTCCTATTTCCACTTCTTTCACTTTTAATCCATCTTTTTTCTTTTATTTTTTTCTGATCCGTCCTTGTTATACATGCTCTCCTTACTTTCATTACTATTCCTCTTGATAACCTTTATCTTACTCTTTTTTATTCCCGTTTAGCTAGCCACGTCTCTATCATTAGTACTACATCTTATTGCGCCAAATTGTTTATAAACTCCTCATACTTTTTCACTAAGCCTGCTATATTCCAGCAACATATCTTCTATTCTTTTCTTCTTTCATTTCTCGATTCTCTTAGCTTCTTGCTATTTCTTGTTTTCCTATCTTCCGTTTCTTTACTTCCTAGTTTCTTAGCATTTTATTTTTTATTATCTCTTCCCTATTTTTGTCTCAATCCCACCATACACCTTCTATCTGTATTATTTTATACTAAACACATGTTCTTTTTTTATTGCTTCTTTCCTCTTCCGATTTTTTTCTTAACTCACACTGAATATTCCTTCCTACCTATGTTAAGTCCTTTTTTCAAAATTTTCCCTAACTTCTTCCCATTTTCTCATCCCTTTTCTTAGCACGGACATTTCTTTTCTGAATTCTTGTTTCATTTCTTCTTCTCTTCCTTTCTGCCTTTTTTTGTTTATTTACATTACCTCTATCATTATTTTACGCATTACGTCTACTTTTTAATTTTTATCTTCTTTCGGTTCTCTACTTTTAAATTTGTCTTCGTCTTCTTCCTTGTCTTTCTCCCCTGCTTCATTCTGACCTTTTTCCGGCAGTGTTCTGAACATTTTCGGATTTTTGAGGGTAGATCCTACTTGTACCTACGTAACTTGCTTAACTTCTGTCGACACTCTACTACCTCACCCTGTTACCTTATATTCTAACGTGCTTCTTTCTATCTTATACCTATCCTGCCCTGGCATTTCTACTGGGCTGCACTCAGTCGCAAAAACTATCACTCAATTTTTAACTCATATTATTTTCAACATGCGATCTTTTAATCAAAAACCCTTTCTTCACACTTTGCCCATTGATTCACCTCAAATTTCACTGCAATTTATCAAAATCAGCACTAGACAAATTACTGCTACCAAACACTTTCATGCCGAAAACAGAAGTCTAATTCCTTTGTGTAAATGCTACTTTTGGGTGCGACATATATAGAGACTAGAGTTATTTTGTTTTCCAACTGGATGGCAAGGGCTTTAATTGTATTAAGTTTATCAAGGTTATATTCAATACAAAAAATATTATTTTTAACGTAAGGGGCTACTTCATATGAAGATTTTTTAGGAATTATATATTTTCTAAAACATTTAAATCCTGATAACTTTATTTTTCATTTACTGTTAAAAAAAATTTTTCGCTCTAATTTTCCTTTATTCTGCAGTTAATTAACTTTAAACTAGTTCAATTTCGAGTGATATTAGGATTTCGACACCAAATATAACAAAATAGCCCACACTGGGTCGTATTAAATAATATTTCAACTTATATACAACTTATACACAAACTTATTGATTAACTAATTTTTCAGAAGAAGAATGAGTTTATTCAGATAAACAAAAACATCTTTTTAATCCAAACTTTATTACCAGTACAAAACACGCCTCTTTACAACAGTCTACGAAACTAAACTTAGTTACCTTCCAGCTACGATTCCGTCATGACAGAATTAGTGATGGGCATAGTAAGAGACAGAGAAGTATTTGTTGGGGCGCGAAATAAAAACTTGAAAAAACACATTGACTTTTTATTATTATTTCTAACTAGGAGTTACTTGTAACATTTCAGTCCGCCTTCAAATCACGAACAACACAATATTTTAGTTTTTCATTTTGTTTTGTAAATTAATTGCCCAGATGTTTGTTTTTACGATGATTTAAATGCTTTATTATATAATTCATCAGGATTGTGCGTCTGACACCTACGTGACTTTCATTGATTTCTTTAGAGGTCAATGGGGTAACCACGCCGCTTTCCATATTTATTTTCGCCCGTCTATTATCGCGAAAAGCAGATGTATATATTCCAGCCAGAACATTAAAAGTCTCCAATATTGCAAAGACGTCACCATCGGATGTTGATAATACAATTTGTTCTTGGGTTGGCATTGGCCTATAGGAATTATATCCTATTTTTAGTCGAACTTTTTTATTGTCAGGAAAAGTGTATCTACGGAGTTCGAATATTCGGTGTTCATTGTTTAATGGAATAAGACGAATAAACCTAATTTCTTCAAGTCCACATCCATATCCGTCAGAAGAAGGCAGCCTTCTAGAAGGAGCCGGGATCCTGGTAGGAGGCTGAATTTTGGTAGCAGGAGACCTGGACCTGACACGAGGTGGAGACTCGGCAGGAGGATGATTTAGGTCAATCTCATGTGAATTATTTCTTTCAGAAAAAGGAGGAGACGGTCCGCGACGAGGACCATTATGAGTGAGCTCATCATTAGGAAAAAGATCAAATTGTGAACTTAACTCTGCAACAAGAAGCGAGAATTGAATTTTTAATGCAACACGATTGTTGTTTTTCTTGCTTTCTCGTGTTTGTTTTGGAGATGCAAAGTTAGTCTTTCTAAGTGGGTAGGTAAAAGCCCTCTTATAAACTACTTTATTAATTTGAGGGGTAAAGGGTATTGCCGTAAATCTATGTTTGGTAGCAGGGATAAAGGGGGTCTCCTGATGAAAAATGGTAATCAAGTATGAAAATTTTGCGAAAAATTACCCTGAAACTTTATTAATTTGCAAATTATTTTTTTATTTTAGACTTGAGACTCGGTCCTCAATTCTGCGGTATTTTTCTTGTTTTATCAACTTGTTTTTACCTACGTTTAAGAAGCTTCCCTTTTTTCCTTTTACTCGTACTTTCGTTTGAATGCAAACTGAATTAATAGTATTCGATAAGGAAATCAAGTGATTCTTCGTTGGTAGTTTATTATCTTTGGTTGAAAAGTCTATTCTAATATTTTTATTTTTGTATTTTTTAAATGGTTTGGTTAAAAACTTTACTATTTGGTAGAGAATCAAATTATATTTCTCCGAATGAAAATGTTTTGTAGAAACGTAATATTTTTTTGGGGAAATGCAACTATTTGGTTAAAGGATGAACTACTACTTCGTTAAAAACTCTGTTTTTTGGTTGAAATTATCTCTTTAGTTTAAAGTTGAATTTTTTAACTGAAAACTTAACTATTCTATTTTTTCTTTTAAAATTAATCTTTTTTGAGTTTACCAACAAATTCAAATATTGTTCTAAAAATTTATCTACTCTACTCGAAAGTACAATTCTTTGTTAGAAAATTCATAAATTTGGTTAAAATTTGATATTTTCAATTGAAGAATTATGTTTCCTACTAAAAATTAAACTATTTAGTTGAAAATTCAACTATTTCATTGATATTTTTTTTTTTTTAAGTTGAGTGCTTTAGCTAAATATTTGACTGTTTTGTCAAAAATTCGTCAAAAAATGTAACTATTCAATTTTTGGTTAAAGTCCTAATCTTGAAATATTCAAAACTTAACTGCTTAATGGATAGTGGACATGTTTTGATAAAACTTCGTCTTTTTGGGTATAAAGATAATTTTTTTGTGGTATAATTTCATGTTCTTTGTTGAGGCTTTGACTATTTTTTTTTTTAAATTGGACTTTTTCGGTAAAGTTCAACTTGCTCAATAATTTGTTTTATTGTTGAAAATTATTTATGTATTTTGTTGAACATTCTCCTTTTCGTAAACAAAATCATCTTCTTGGTTGATAATTCATTATTTTTGTCAAAAATACAGTTATATGGATAAAAACTCAATTATCACAAATTATCACAAAATAATTAAACCTTTAAAAAATAAAAGTTTAATTATTTTGTTTCAAATCTAACTACTTTGTTATCTCTGGTAAAAGCAATCTTCATTGGTCAAAAATGCAAATGTTTTGCAGCAAATTTCTTCTCTTGGATTGATTCATGTCTTGGAAATTTAACAATATTTTTTTTTATTTATCTTCTTGTTGAAAAATCTTTTTTGGTTGAAAATTCAACTATTTACCTATTCTGTTCTTAGAAAAAATATAAAACGTAAGCTTATGACACTTGAAAAATTTAAATTCGTATTTCTTTAAAAGCAGTTTTACGAAACTACAAGTTTAAAAATGTACTTATAGTTTCAAATGTATTATAATAATTATTATTATAGTCACCAATAGAATAAAGGATGACCAACAGGATAAAAACCAAAGAATAAACGGTCTTCATTTTTCTCAAGTAGAGAAAATACTGATTACTGTATTAATAAAGAATTTGGTTAACATTGTAGATAAGAAATATTCTGGTGCTTTATCAGACAATATTATATGTATATAGATAATAAAGTTCTTATTTCATAAGGTATACTTTTATATGTCGGTATCAAACTTGTGCTGATATGATATTTGTTTTTCATAAGACGGTTTCGAGGATAAAATGTTTTTCACTTAATTTGCTGTTAAAATTAATTTCACATTTTTCAACAAAAATAAAATTTTTACAATGTAGTTGATTTTTTAACGTACTAAGATGTACTTTTAACTAAATAATCGGATAAAAAAATCTTTGTACTTCAAAAACATTTGTGTACAGAATGCTTACAAATAAAGGTTAAAGCATCAACAACCGTAATTTCGTGATTGTGAATTCTCTTTTGTTAAAACTCCTTTTGCTTTGACAGACACATTCTTATTGACAAACTTTTTTTCGCACTCTATTTTCTCTACAATGTGAACTTTTCTACATTACGTTTAACACTATTATATCAAATGTATATTACATTTATTCATGTACCTCGACCTGGGATCACTTACTCAGATAATGCAAAATGAATAAAAAATTTTATTCATCATGATGACTTTAATATTTTTTCACATTTTGCATTTTTACGATTAAAAAGCAGTCTAGTTGTCCTGCCTGAAAATGATTCACAACAAATTTTTAGTTCCTCTTTGCGTGAAAAACTGTTGTTCATGAATTTTATCAGTACCTTATGTTGTTTTAAAAAAAATTAACTTTTATTATTTTTTAAGTTATTTTATTCGATTAAAACCAAAACTACGCGTTTCATCAAATAGTCATGAAAAACAAATTTGTTGATCTGCTTTGCATGCACTATTTTTGTTTACCAATCTTTTTTCTTATCTTGCATAGTTTGACCGAAAAATGTAATTTTTGATTATTCACTATTTTTTTTGTGCGATCAAATGTTGAATATTTGATTTTTCAAAAAAATTCTGAAAGTTGTTATAACAGTCTTGTATAGTGTTTGAAAAGCAGCGTTTTTCTTCTTGTCATTTTTTTTTAATATCTTGCGTTGTTTGGCTTAAAATTTTCGTTTTTGTTTTTTCTTTTAAATCTGTGAATGCTATAACTTTGGAAATTTTTATTTTTTCGAAAGATGTCACAGATAAATTGTTAATCTTTTGGAGTATTACAAATAGACATACATAGAATTTTTGATACAAAAAAAAATGGTTTCAAAAATTTTGAAAATGCTCTTACAAAATGAAATGCAGACAATTTTATTAACTTAAGTGTAATTGATGAAACAAAACTATTAAGATTGAAAAACATTAGACCAAAAAAATTAAAATTGGACAATGAAAATCTTAAATTCACTTTTTACAACGAAGCCACTCCTATTTCATGAGGCTTTTGAAAATATTCTTCTTGATTTCGGATATTTTTTTCCAAACTTTGAAGCTGTTGATTGAAGGCTCTTAGATGACCCCTGGCGCTATTATTTAAAAACAACCTCTACCATGGAAAAACTACCCTGAAAAACAAATATACACTAATCATAAAAGTGAGTACATCATAATTGGGGGCTCATTTTAGGCTCTCCAAATACTACAAAATCAATTTTCTTAAACC
>JAUELO010185500.1:0-16424 GCA_032357855.1 Amphibolips quercusostensackenii | reverse complement strand
CTAAAATACGTTGCATGAGTCTTATTTTGAATATAGCTTATCGCTTTGATTTGCAAAAAAAACAGTATAACAAAAGACCTTCATGAAAGCTGCAAAACAGAGGATCCAGGAAGATTTCCGGAGAGAAATGGGTTTGATAATAGACGTACCTAAGTATAGTGGAGGAACTGCCAACGATAGAAATATAGCTCGACGATTTTTCGGGGATCTTGAACTAACATTAAAGATTACAAGCGTTAATGCTTGTTTAATCCAAAGACTAAGCATTATTTTGCAATTTATTTCTTGTGGTAGCAAAATCAATGTTGCAAAATATGAATCGTGCGCTATCCAAACTGCAGAACTCTATGTCGAGCTCTACAATTGGTTTCATATGTCATCATATGTACATAAGATTCTCTTGTACGGTGCAAAGATTATCGAATGGTTTTTAATTCCTATTGGTTTCTTATGAGAAAAAGCTCAAGAGGCACGGAATAAAGATTTCAAACGATTTCGTGAGTTTTCTACCCGAAAATGCAGCCGACTAGCAACGAACATGGATCTGATTTACAAATAATTGACCTTCTCTGACGCTCACTTGGTATATCTAAAAAAAGACTGGAAGCATTCTGATAGTATTTCAGATCCTGAAGCTCCCGAGCTCCTTATCTCAGGTTAAAAACTTAGGAATTAAAACTTGATCGCGACTAATCAACAGAAGCTTGAGAAATTGATAAAAGATTAGGATACACAGAAAGTGTATGCTCATTGTTAATGTACGAATTTTTATCTTCAACAATTCCTAAGACTAGTGCATTATGAAAATTGAAAGAAACAACAATTAATAAACAATTACATCAATGGCAACATATGTACTTTAAGGCTAGTTGCGAAAAAACGAATGTTTTCTGCCTTTAAATATTCACACTAGGTATTTGTTTATATAATTTGTTTACAAAATTAATAAAAAATATTGGATAATAATTTTTCCTTCATTAAACCTCACTTGCGACATTATTTAAAAAAATTAGGGGAAAAAGGATTTTTCGACCTCTAAATGACTAAGTTATAAATTTTTTAAAATATAATTTGCTTATAAAATTGTTAAAAAATATCAGATGATAATTTTCCATCACTTAACTTTACTGGCGACATCATTTAAGTAAAATTAAAAAAAAAGGTTTTCTGTCTGCCTTTGAATGTCTTTACTGGACATTTTTTTATGAAATTAATAAAAAACATCGGATGATAATTTTCCATCACTAAACATCAGGGGTGACATAATTTAAGAAAATTTAAAAAAAAGCGATTTATTTTAGCCTTTAAGTGTTCACACTGGGCATTTGTTTACATAATTTATTTGAAAAATCTATAAAAAATATCGGATAGTAATTTTCCATCATCAACTATCACTGGAGATATAACTTAAGGAAAATTAAGAGAAAAACTATATCTTTCTGCCTTTTAATGTCCACACTATGCATTTGCTTAAAATAATTTTATAATATTAAAAATTATCGGATGACATATTTTAATGATCGAGTATAATTTGCTCTATGAAACCAAGTAATTGTAATGAAAAAATTTACTTTGCAAACGAAGAATCCGTAGTGTAGACTATTTGTTAAGTTGATTTGCTTATAACAATTAACCTAATAATGTCATATTTTTGTCGTTGCTTTTATCTACTTCCGTGCTTGAAGTCTGGCAATGCTGATCACAGAAAAAAATTTTTCACAAAGATAAACAATAAAAACGAAGAAATCGACTTTTTCTTCACTCTTTGCATTAACATAAAAGTTGAAACAAAAAAACTCAAAAATCAGGCCGCATAAATTTCTCCGAAATTCAACGCTGAATTTTTCTAGAAAAAAGAAATCAAAACTCAGTTAAGAATTGCCAGCTATAAGTTATTTTGAACCTCGTTTTTTGATTTCATCCCACTGTGCACCCCGTCATTGATCACAGTTTAATGATTTGACGTAATTTGAAAGGAATACAACTACAGTCTGTTCCACGAGAGAACGAAATCGGTCGCGCAACTTTCTATGAAAAAAGGCGCCAAAATTTTTTTTTTCGTTTGGTTGACAGCCAACCACTCTTAATGGAGGATACAATTTTTTTCTTCAAATAGACTGACTCAATGCTTTTCCTAAATTTTTATTAGACTCACTGAGGGCCACTACTTAACTATCCGTCACGCTTACAATAGGCCATAAATATTAAAGAATTTTCCACCCAAACTGTGACGCCTACGATTTCCCTTCTTTGACGTACCTTCTTTGAGGTACGTACCTTCTTTTACGTCGTTTCAGAATTTCTTTCTCTCCTGGAACAGGGTATAGCCAGGATTCTTTTTCATCGTTTTTAACTTCACTTCTAGGATACTATCTTAATTTATGCAAAGTTTGCATGGTAGAAGTGAGTTTGGGGGAATTTATCTTTTATTTAATAAATCAGTTTATGCACGATTATGCGTGCAACATTTATTGAAACGACCTTGCACTTTATCTCATGATAAAGACCTCATTATGCATGGTACGCTAGCTACAAAAAATTTAAATGGACGATTTTTTAATTTGATTTTCTAAAAAAAATAGAGCCAGAATGGAATTCCTAACGACTTTGCACTTTATTCAACAATAACGACTGCTGTGCGAACAAAGATTTGGTACCTCAGTCTTAAAAAGAAGGAAAGGAGAATCCAAATTCATTCAAAATCATCTATTTCAAAATTAAATTTAAATTAAGGAATTGTGCAAGATAACTAGTTAATTACAAGCATTACACTGTGTGACAAAAAAAAGAAACTGCAGATACTTTTATGGGACCTAGTATAACTTGCAGTAATAGTGAAACTAAAAAAACTGGTATGGGAGAAATTTCCCATGCACCCCCAAAATCTCATTCCATGTCCAGAAAACCGTTTTTGGGTAGGCTCATGTGAACAATTACTCATAACTCCACTTATTTTTATCCGATTTACAATTATTTTTTTACTTTTAAAGAAAGTTTAATGACGCTTTAATTGTTTTTTTTTTAATGAAATGGGATGAAAATTGACGAGGTTTTGTGAGTTTTAGGATTTTAGGAATTTTTTGTTGGATTTGCATGTACGAAGCTCTATTTGCAGCCAATCGTGAAGTCGGTCATAGATCAAGCAGACCAGACTCACGACTTGAGTGTACAAAGAAATCCTAATCACGGTGTCCTCACTATACCTTTACCAAGAAAATAAGAATAATTTCCGACACGCTTCATCATTTAAAGTTTCAGCGCTCAGCTTACATTTGTGAGAAAAAAATGTGTGATAATTCACTGGTCAACAAAATGTGACCTCTGTGCTCAATGAATAAAACATGTCACTTTCAGAGTAGTTTCTTGTGCTGAATCTGAATCTGGCCTTCGTTTCTCTGCAGCACGTCAGGTTTTCGAGGTTTTCTGGTTAAAATTTTTGTTTGAAAAATTACAAATCAGGAGATAGAATGTTGTGAAAAATGTTTTTAATGAAAATTAATATATGATTTTGATGCATTTTTTAAGCCAAATCTGACGGCGGACTTGTTTCTATGATATTTTATACGGTTGCCGATATAGTCTAGAAAAACTGAGGAAAAACACGAAAAAAGTATTTTTACAGAAAACTGCATATCTAGCTGGAAAAAAATTTTTTCCTACTGTTCCAAATGTCATTCTCTTTTTTTTTCAATGCTGAAGAAATGAAAAAAAATTAAGGTTTAGGCTATCACCTTTCGAAAGATACATGGCAGAGAATTTGTCTCTTTCTACGGAGTTGACAATTTGACGGCTTACACGTACTTGAAACAAATCATTGTACTGTATCTAGTATTTCATTGTACCACAATCTTTAATATCTTCAAATTTCACATTATTCACGAAGCTGATCATTTTCTTAGTGTTAACAGTATTTAATTCTTCGGATTCTGGAGCAGGATTTAATCACGCAGGCATCACACGGGCGCTGTACACGTGATACAAAGGATCGGTCGGGAGAAAGTGTACATAGCGCATGACCATCTCCCCTCTACTATGTTACATGCAATAGTTCTAAGCTCTCCTGTGTATTGTGGAGAAAAATATTGGATACCAAACAGTTGCTGCTCGACTTGTGCCATTCATTAAGATCAGTATATCGAGGGAATGTCGATCATATCTTCACTTTTTCTTTCCCTACTTCTTGGAGAGAACCTCTGAACCATATCTTAAATCGTTATTTGTGTTTGAAAAATATTAATGGCTACTCATCGAGATGCAAGGACTCCATAATTTACCCTAAAGTTTTTTCCGTGACAAAAGCTTCGTCTGACCGCAAAGAGTATCTTCCGGTTGATTCCACAAAACGCAAAGCAGAAGAAATCAATTATTCTGATAGAATCAAACTATGAATCATGAGCCCACCAGAAACTTGCCACAATCATTCGATCAAATAAAATTAAATGATTTGATAAGAGGTCTAAATGAATCAAAAAATGAGGCTGAAATCTTGGGCTCTAGACTCGAGAAAAAAATTTGCTTTGAAAAGATGTGAAAATCTCTCATTATCGAAATCGAGAGAGATTTAACTCCATTTTTTTTCAACCAAGATAGTCTCATTTATTGCAACGATGTAGGTGGACTAATGAAGGCCTTTGGTCATAAATATCAACCAGAGAATTAGCATTTATGCATTGATTGGAACAAATACAGTTTAAAAGCTGTTCTATTGCACAACGGAAACGAATATCCATTAATACCCGTTGCTCATGCCACCAATATGAAAGAATGCTATGATGTCATGAAAGTTTTACTTGACAAAATAGATTACGAGCTACATAAATGGTTTATCTGTGGCGATTTCAAAGTTATAGAAATTCTCCTCGGATTGAAATCTGGTTACACAAAACATTGTTGCTTCTTATGCACCTGAGACAGCAGAGCACGAGACAAATATTACAATGTTAAAGTTTGGCCAGCGTGACAGACGCTAGAACCTAGAAAGATGAACGTTTCTCAAAAACCACCGGTTAATCTTCAAAAGATCTTTCTACCAAGATTACATATTAAGCTTTTGATCGTGAAAAATTACATCAAAGCGATCAATAGAAACAGAGAAGCAGGTCTTCTTTTTTTGAAAAGGAAATTCCCTAAGCTTAGTGACTCAATAATTAAGGAGGGAGTTTTTGATGGACCACAAATCCGACAACTGATGCTAGATGGCGATTTTAAAAAGATCTTGACTAAACATGAAAGGCAAACATAGTTGTCAGTGAAAGCTGTTATAGACAATTTCTTAGGAAGCAGAAAATCCAGAAACTACAAATACTTGATCGATACGATGTTGGAAAACTTCCAGGAAATGAAGGTGAACATGTTACTGAAAATTCACGTGATGCACTCTCACTTGGACTTCTTCCCAGAAAATATGGGAGCAGTTAGTGATGAACATGTTTAAAGATTTCATTAAGATATCGCTACAATCGATAAGAGTTACAAAGGTAAGTGGAGTGTAGACGCTTTAGCAGACTACTGTTATAATCTCATGACTGATGAACCAAATGCTCATCATCGTCGAGCATGCAAGTGGAAAAGTTTTTGATCACAAGCAGCAATTTATCATCATTTATCAACAAAAGCTAATAACATGAAGAATAGATATTTTGAAGACGCAGTACAATGATTCGCTTCAAGTACGTGTAAGCCGTTAAATTGGCAACTCCGTAGAAAGAGACAAATTCTCTGCCATGTATTTTTCGAAAGGTGGTAGCCTGAACCTAAATTTTTTTTTAAATTCCTTCAGCATTAAAAAACAAAGAGAATGACATTCATAACAGTAGGAACAAAATTTTTTTCAGATAGATATGCAGTTTTTTGTAAAAACACTTTTTTTGTGTGTTTTCCTCAGTTTTTCTAGACTATCTCGGCAACGGTATAAAATATCATAGAAACAAATCCACCGTTAAATTTGGCATTACAAAATGCATCGAAATCATATATTGATTTTCATTGAAAAAATTTTTCACAGCATTCTGTCTCCTGATTTGTAATTTAAAAAAAAAAATTGTTAACCAAAAAACCTCGAAAACCTGACGTGCTGCAGAGAAATGGAGGCAAATGCAGATTCAGCACAAAAAACTACTCTGGAAGTGCTATGTTGCATCCCATGAGCAGATAGGTCACATTTTGTTGACCAGTGTAATCGCAATAAGTTTTGTTTCATATGTTGTGTATTCGTGGATCCGCAGCATCATTTGAAGTTAAAAAAAAATAATAGAGCTGTGATTGATGGCTAAAACGATTTTTTCAATCTTCAATGTACTACCTCTTATCGCTGGTATGAACCCGAATTCGCGTGTGTTGAGTGTTCATCGATGTTAAAGAAATGTAAATCGAAAAGCTGCCATGAATTTCGAATGTCCTTATCTGCTCCTATGATATGCCATCATCATCCTTACCATAAACTGAACGACTGCTATTTTTGTAAAACAGACGTAAGCAGTCATCGTTATTAAACGCGAAAACGCATAAAGTATGCTGATGTTATGACTGCAACGAAATCTGAAGTCCTGAACGATATGGTTGACTCAACTGTGTAAGGGAACGACATGCAGTATTAAATGCGGACTTTTAGAGTCTTACATGTGATTTAGGTCTATCAAGCAGACAGTCTGAGGTGCTCGCTTCTCGATCGATACAATTAAATTTGGTGGGAAATGACTTCAAGGTCACGCTGGCCCGGAAAGATGATCGAATTTCTTTCAGAGAATTTTTCAAAGCTGATAAAGAGGATGACAAGCTTATTTATTGTTTAGATGTATTTAACTTTTCGACCTCTGACAACGATCACGTATCAAATAAATGGCGACTCTTCATTGATAGATCGTGCGTGATTAAATACTCTCCCAGTATGATGAATTGTATTCATCATATTCCTTACTTAATTCTTGTATTTCGAATTTGTATGATTTTATAGGTTTGAAAGCTGTTTTATTACACAATGAAAATCAATTGCCATCAGTTCCATTTGCATACGCAACTGACATGAAGAAAACGTACGAACATTTAGAAAAAAAACTCTGCCTTATCCATTAAGCTGCATATAAATGGCAATTTTGTACCCTCCACTAGTATGACCAGAAAATGTTATGCTACCACCACTACATATGAAACTTGAATACGCGAAACAGTTTTCAAAAATAATGAGAGTCGCTGACGAATCGTTTTGTTACCTGAAAGAAGTTGCATTTTCTAAATTGAGTGATGCAAAGCTAAGAGGAGGCAACAGATGATTCTTATTTGTTGACAGTTGACAGTTCTTTAATTTCCTATATTTTTTTGAAGAGCTGTCGTTGTTAATTTTAGGGATCCTTGTCGGGCCTCAGATTCGGAAACTCATGCGAGATGAGAAATTTGCGAGAAAGTGGAATGCAGTGGAGCGGCGAGCATGAGAGAGATTTATGTCATTGTGTGATTAACATGCTTGCTAATTACTGCTGGACGTTAAAATGAGAAACGAGTGATGAATGATACAAACAGAAGAGGTCGCATAAACATTTGTGACTAGAAGAGCATTCTGCAGAGATTTTTTGACTTTCTATCCAGTACTGTTTTGTACTGTCCTGTACTGTACTGAATGACCATAGAAGAATCAAATAATTACATAGATATAATAATGGTTTCTACCATTTTTATCCCTCGCGACGCGCCTTGATGCAAATTTCATGTCAGCTACATGCATGCAAATTTAACGAAAAATTTCTAAAATCTCAAAATTCAAATAACTCTGCCTATTTTTATTTAACTTTTTTCAAAGAAAGCTCATTCGACGCGGCATTGAATTTGATTTCAAAATATTGTGTTGAAGAAAATCTCCAAAATCGAAAAATATCGCAAAAATATCGTCAAATTTAAAAGAAAAATTAAAATTATCGCAAATGCTTTTAACTGCAGTCTCGTCAGTTTTTATTTCAACAAAATAAACAATACGCGGTCGGAAAAGCCTGCTTTTTCCCTTTCAAAACCCTTTCAAAACCCAAAAACGGGTTTTTGGACATGAAATTAAATTTTGTGAGCGTATAGGAAATTTCCCCCATATAATTTTTCTTATTTTTACAAAGACCTACAACTTGTACTAGGCCTTCATAAAAGTGTTGATTTACTGTCACACAGTGTTATTCACATATAAAAAGAAATTCTATAGGGGTCTCAATAAGTCATCACAAAAGGACACAGTCACTTTTCCCTTGAGTAAATCCACAATCCGTCGCTTTCTTTATAATAATTCAAAGTTCAGTGGTAATCTTTAATGCAAGAATAAATCTTACACAGTTCTTGTTTATTAAATCGTCAAGTTCAGTTATGAAATGGTTAGGGCTAGTTTTAAATGTCCTGTCAGTATTGAAACTAATTTATAATTTTGGTTGCAATTTTTTGGACAGGAAGAAGTAACACTACTATTTCTTAAAATCATTATAATTTTTGTTAAATTTAAGATCTTTTACTAAAATCAACCAACTGCAGTTATAATTAAATTGAGAATATTGGTAAACACAAAATAAATCCCAGATTAGAAAATTAATATTGTTACAACTGATACCTGTCTGGCGGGAAACTCGAGGAAATGAAAGTAAAGTGATTGCGTAAAAGTCATTGTCTATCCGGCGCATTTGGTTTCAATAGAATAATAGAGAGCCATAAATCGCTTGAGTCTAGATGACGCACAGGTGACCCATTTTATCCGCGTCAACTCATTTAAATTAAGCATAAGTTAATAATGTAAACAAAATTAAGAGTATGAGAAATGCTCAAATTATTATCGCTGAAATAAAATCAATAATAGCTGACTCATGCCATAATTAAAAGCACCGAGTGTAAAATTAATACAAAATAAAAATAACAGACGAAATAAACTTTTTTAGAAATTTGAAATTTATTTTAGGAATACTGATTACGGTTTAAGATCGTCAAAATAGAACACGATAAAAACGATCGAGATGAAGAATCAAAAAAAGGTATTCGGAAAACTAAATTTTTTTAGTCCATAATAGAAGGAATGAATTAAGAGCTTGTTTTTGAACAATTTTCGGATCTTTCTGACACAGAATCAGAATACGAAAATGTAGTAGTAATAATACACGTGATAAATTTGATCCTGCGCCTAAGAATGTCAAGACTAACAAAAATCAAGTAGGGAATATTTCCGAAAATAGATTCGCAAAAAGATTAAGAGCTACAAGATAATTTAGGCTCGTGAAATAATGCAATTGCGCGCAATAACTCGATTGCCCAAAATAATTCTGATCTTAGCGATTATGATTCTGAAATTGCAGAGATGGATCAACTAATGGTCACTCTTAAAAAATTACGAAAATACAGGATCAAATCATTATCATTACATAATAGTTTATTATAAATGGCAAAAAGAGAAAAAGTTAAACGTCGTTAATGTGAGGCAGATACAGAAAAAAGAATCAGATCGTTTGTAACCAAGATGAAATTTTAGAAGAGCACTTACTTTTTGTCGAGAATAATATTTTTACACCTAAAAAGAACACAAAAGAAGTTCTAACCGAACAAGCAGAACTTATTGTAACAAATATTAACAATCGGAAGCGTTTTCAAAATATTGAATTTTGTCTAGATTAATTAGAAAGGCAAATTGATTAAAATATAGGTGATACAAACATTATAATCCCATGGCTTAAAAATTATCCAGCACCAAAATTTTCAGAATCAGTTAAAGAAAGACGTATGATGTTTCTTAGTTATTTTGATAAATATATTAGAGCGATAGACGTTAGAAGAAACGATTTTAATTTTGCAGTACATTCATGATAGGAAGGTGTTGCTAAAGAATGGTAGAATCTTATAGCTACTTCAGGCGGAAATGAATTTGCATTCAGAAATAAATTCATTTCAAAATTAATATCGGCATATGCCATTAAAATAATGAATAACGCTGAAGATTTAATACCACCTTCATCTGAGATTAAAGTCGTCTCTAGCTTGTCGAAACATTTTTCAGAAGGGATTTGTACTAAATATTTAATTCGACATATTAAAACTTTAAATATATTTATTGAACTATTATAAACTTTTGATCAACCAGGCTCAATAAAATGTACGGGAGGTTATGATCCCCGTAAAAATCGCATTTATCAGCAAAACGATTTTGGTAGATTTAATTGCAATAATCGAAATATTAGACACAATAGGGGAGGTGGAAATAATTTCCAAAACTTTCATCAAAATCAAGAAGAGCAGTTAGATCATGAAAATAAAGGCTTCAGTAATTCTCGCTTGAAAAAGAACAATCCACCTCGATAGTGAAATAATGATCAATACATGCGACAGGATAATAATGGATCTGGAAATAATCCTTGTTCAGAACAGGCATCTAATAATTATCCACGTCAGAATGATCAAAATCAAGAATATTAAACATAAGCAACAGCGCTATTTAGAGAAATAATTCTTTTAAGAATCCAAATATCAATAGCCAAATGGTTTTCAAAATAAGTATAACTTCCGCGATCAAAACAATAGAAATACGTATCAGCATTACTTTAAATGGACGGGTAGAGAATGATGTTTACAAACGAAATCCTAATTATGCAAATCAAGTAAACTCGTCTAGAGATACGAGTGATCAATTAAAAATTAAAAATTAAATCCGGGGCCCAAATATTTCAAGAAGCCTCTACCTTTAGATATGAGGGGTAAAATTTTAGAAAACGATAATAATACGGTAGACAAAGAACACAGAAAAAACAAAGTGTGAATCTAACGCTGATTTCAGGGTACCATTTACCTGCAACAAAAATTACTTTTAGTAGTATTAATGGTACCACTTACATGAGGTATCGTTTCCCATGGAATTGGGGTACGAAACGTCACCTGCTGTCAATTATTTTTACAGTTTTGCGTCAAAAACAATAGTCGATATTTTCGTACCCCAACTCCGAGGGAGAAGGAACACCATCTTGAAATTAGGTGCAACGAAATTTCATCCCAGAGTTTTTACTGTGAATGAAATAAATGACCGATAATGATCTTAAATCTTGAGGAAATAGAAACAAATGCATTAATAGATACAGGTAGCGAAGTAAATTTATTTCTGAGACTTTTTATGAAAATTATTATAATATTTTCAAACAATGCGAACTGTTACCAATTGTAGGAACAACTATTATTACTGCAAATGGTACAACCTGTAAAATTAAAGCATCACATTTATGCAAAATTCAAAATAAGCCACTGGGAAGGATCTTACGTTTTTTTGATTGTTCCTAGATTTAATAAACAATGTATTATTGGAGTAGACTTATTAGGAAGATCAAAAAGTAAAAAAAATAAATTGATTAAAATCAAGCTGTAAGAAGAAGATATAAAAGAAATTCGCATGATAATGGATGCGGAAAGTGTCGCAGTCATCTCTCCCTTAAGTAAATCCACAATTTGTCGCTTTTTTTTAATGCTTTGAATTTCAGTGGTAATTTTTTTTGTAAGAATGAAACTTTCTCAATTACTTGATTATTATTTATTTAATTATCAATTTAAATTATAAAATGGTTATGGCTATTTTTAAATGTCCTATCAGAATTTAAACTAATTTTTATTGTTGGTTGCAATTTAGCGGACAGGAAAAAGTAACGCAAATCGAACGAATCTCTCAATGAAAATAAATATCATTAAGGTAACTTGAAGTTGCAACATCACTATTACTGAAAATTTATATAATTTTTGGTAAATTGAAGATTTTTTACTAAATTTGATAATGCTACAGCATTAACTATTACCTCACGAAGTGAAAAGTGGACAAAAAGTTCAAGAGTTAAAAAAAATAGCAACTTTCTAGCACTTATCTAAGAGAAGATAGTTATAAACAATAATAAATTGCTTAAAAATGTATGTTTGTTAACATGCATATATTACTTTACTAAGTGAAAAGTGGGTAAAAAGTTGAAAATTTCAACAGAAACGGCAACTATCTAGCATTAATAAAGAAGTAGATAGTTATAAACAATAATGATTTGTGTGAATAAATGTTAAAATAAATTTTTAATATTTATCTTACTCTAATTGAAAATTTGACAAAAAGTAGAATTTTGTTTTAAACCGCGACTGTCTCAATCTATTGTAAGAGAAAAATGCTAAAAAAAATAACAAATTGGTTAAACAATGTATGTAAACATCTAATTATCAATATAAAGAAACATTTGACGTATTAGAAACAATTTTTTTTTAAACCGCAAACAATCATAATGAGCGACAAAAACTTGCAAAACCCAGTTTTTCACTTATAAGAGTTTTTTTGAGACCCTATCAAACAGACTTATGAGGGTGATATTCGGAAAGTATTATTTTATTCGTATTCTTTAGCTAATCGTTAAGAGAAATGTTGAGCAATGTTGATTTTCAACTCGATTCACCTGATATTGACGATACTGAAGAAAATTTACAAAAGCTTCTTTTTTTTTATGGCAAATACGTGTTAAACTTAAAGGAGCTTGCGCCACCTCTAAATATAATTTTTACTAAAAAAAAAAATTATTAGTTTTTTTTTTTAGATTTAAACAAATTTTCGGGCAACATGTATGAAAATTTGAGAAAAAAATTTGGAGCACCCTAATGTATATTATATCAATTCATGTATTTCGGTCCCGGGCTGCTTATTCAAATATTGCAAAATGAATCAAAATTTCTATTTTTCATGAATAATGTAATATTTTTTCCTGATTTGAGATTAGCCTCTATTCGCAGCTACTATAAAATAGCATTATTTCAATCAAAGTTTTTTATTACAGTAATGTATAATGTGCACTGATTTTGAAGCAGATGTATGTTAATTGTTCTGTTTTTATTATTAAAAAATAAGTGTGCAATTGTGCATTCTATACAGGAAGATAGTTATAGTTATAGTTATTGTATAGAGTTTATATAAACAAATTTGTGTCAGGTCAATTATGGATCTTATGAAGATATGGTCTAAACCAAATTTGTAGATCTTTCTAAGATGAACAATTTCATTTCTTAGCATTTCTTCGTGTCTCGCACGGTTTTGCCGGAAAATGAAATGTTTTATTTTTAATAACATTTCTCACGAATAAAACGAAAAATATGCGTCTTACCAAAAAGTGATCTGAAGAAATTTTGTCGCTGAATTGCTTAATTATAAAGTTTTTTTTGTTTTGGATAAATTTGTTTTTTAAATTTGCATGTTAAAATTATTGTTAATCGGCCTTAAAATATTTTTTAATTTTGATGACTTTTACTTTATGTAGAATTTGAAACGTTATTTATTTAAAGATAGCACAATTTCATTCTGTTTAATTCTGAAGGTGTTAGAAATTAGACGATAAACTTCTAACAACTTTCAATTTTAGAATCTGACTGGCCAATTTGAGATATGTTGTAGGCGAAAAATTGTGCTGTTAAACATTTGATTGTATCTTGTGTTGTTTTTCCATGAATTTGCAAAATTTTCAATGATATTTTTTACAATTAATACAAAAAAATGCATTTTATCAAAATATTATCACCATTAAATTCTTAGAACTTTTTTAGGCGAAAAATGTTGATAATAAAAATTTGTGTCGTTTTTCCAAAAATTTTATTTCAAAGGGGTTTGAGATTAGGTTTACACCTGAATGATAATTAAATACAAACATGGTCAATTCTACAATGTGGAAAAACTAAAATGGAAGAGGGGTTGCGACTAATTTACCACCAGTCAATTAAAAATGTTGATTATATTAAAAACATGTTTGATCATGCGCTTAGCTTGACCTTAGACTATAATTCTTTATAATTCAGATTTAAAGCATATTTTTCAGATTATTTTAGCAATCATACGCGTTTACCAATTCGGAAAAAATATCCATCAGTTCATCAAGGTAATTTCTACCACTAGCGTAAAAAATTCATTGATGTTCTTTTTTTCCTCTATAATGCTGATTTATTGTTTTGATTAAAAGATTATGAGAAAAACAATACTTTTCCCGTAAATGACGTAATTCAAATAAATTTAATTTGTACACGCCGTTGGCCTCGAATTAAGACAGGCAGGCTTAAAATCAAGAAATATCTATATTTGCAGAAAAATTAGTTTACAGCAGAGGGTTTATAGCGTTAATGGTAGAAATTTTTGAAAATAAAACGAAATACAAAATTTTGTATCAAAAGTAGATGCTAAGAAACTCAAAAACGATCCGAATCGTACGAAATTTAAAACATCTGATCCAGAAAATATTTGTAAAGTGTATGCGATATTTATACCAGATTTTATATTAGTTAAGTTGATTGTTTCTTTGCCATGAAAAAATAGGCGAATTATAATGAAAAAGTTAAAAAAACTTCAAACCTTTTTTGGTTCTTTAAAATTGTATACGCGTGTTTAATAATTATTTATTGGACAGTTGGTTTATGTAAAATCAAATAGTTACTAAAAAATAAGATAAGAAGCGACAAACGGATTTTATAATTATCAGAAAACAAATAATTGTCAACAAATAACAGCAAGACTTATTAATATATGGTTGACTACGTCATTTCGAGTGGAAAGTTACAGATATTGTTTTATAGGTTATTATGCGTTTCATTTTCCGGCAATCTAATAATAATAATAAAATTATCGCAATGAATGAAAAAGAGCTAGTAATTTTGTATTATATTTTTATTTGATTAAATGACATGTTCATGCAGGTTTGATTGTCCTTAATTGGAACATAAAGAAGTTGTGGTTTTCTTTGATCATATAAGTCAATAAAAATTTTTACTGCTTATTACTACACCTATTAAAATATGTAATATATTCTCTTTTTATACATGTTTATTCCTTTTTTCGGCTTGATAATCTTTCACTAACCATATTCCATTTCCTGAAATTTCATAAATACAGTAAATTATTAATATACTTCTTTACTCAATCCATTTGTTCATACAGAAAATGTATCCTTTTATTCTTTTTATATACCTTTTAGCAAAAAATCGTCTGTTATAGTGCGTTTTTGTCACATTGAATCTTTATTTTCTCAGAAGAAAATAATTTTTTGGATTCATTTTTTATTCTTATTCAGCATCCTCATGTATCTTGGGAGAAAGATTTTTTTAAACTGAGAAATAGTTTTACAATTAATATCCAAAGACGACTTTCAAAACCGATAACATTTGAAACTCAAAATCCTTGAATGATCCATTCGGGATTGGTTAACTTTTTTGACCAATCTAAAATAAAATAAAATGTATTAAAAGATATTAAAAAATTTTTATCATAGGAGCAACAATTATTATTGTTATTCAAGAACTGTGCTTTACAGCGTTGAATTTTATTTATAATTTTTTTTTAATTTAAGTGAATTATTTAAATTCTTCAATATGTATAATTAGAAAACAATCGACGGCATTAAATGCACAGTGAATCTCGACTAGAAAAGAGTCCAGATGACAAGCAATTTCGAGCGCGGATAGCCCTCAGATGGGTGACCATCTGCAACGTACGACCAGATTGTATATCAGCTACGTTTTGACTAATGTCGAGCGGTGGTCTATTCGATGGCTTAGGTTGAATGTCTGCCTTTAAACTCGATTGTCGAAAAACCATCTAAATTCGGGAGATGGTTTTTTGCATTTTTTTCCTTTCCTGGCCAAACATTCAGGAAAATGCGAGTACTTTTAATAAAATCGGTTGCAACCGCGGGCTATCATTGGTGTGAATAAATTCATACAGTGATAAACCTAACTTAATAAAGAAAAATTTGTTCAGGACCATACCCAGTGAAGTAAATTCCTAACATTTTGAGTAGTATAGTTGGAAATAAGACTTTAATAAGTCCCATAAACGAGACTAAAGCTACCAACAGTGGGCCCTTATTTCTCCGGGGTAACACCCAGTAAAGTGAAGTCCTCGCACCTCGAGTAGTACGGCTAGGAATGAGACCACTTTGTAATATTAATAATAGTAATGATTAGAGGACACCTAAATTGAATAGAAAAAAACAAAAATTCTTTTCAATGTATTAACACATATCGACGTGTCCAAATGACAAGGTTCCATTTTGGGAAGACCAAATGAAAAGGTTCCATCTCGGGTCGACCTAATGAAAAGGTTCCATCTCGGAACGACCGTATAAAAAATTGCTAAGTCGATTTTTGGCATGTTTGTAATAAAGTGTGCATATTGTTCAATAATTTATAATATTTCCAGACATAATATCATTGTACTTGTTTTTGAAACGAAAAAATTAGAAACGCCATAACAAAAATACGGATAATTCAATTTATAGCAATTTTTTTCAAATGACAGTGCTATCTCGCTAGCGCATGCGCGCGTCCTAATTTAACATCAGTTGTGTGAAAGATTCGCAGATCATTTGCTCACCCTTATTTCGAATTCCCGTATACTGATCATTTATTCTCGCCTCAAAATGAGTTTGGTTTGGGTCGCT
>JAUELO010185407.1:0-16425 GCA_032357855.1 Amphibolips quercusostensackenii | reverse complement strand
ATCTCCAATCCCTCTTTATTGTGCCTGGAAAATGGCCTAAAAAAATGCAAAATAGCAGTTTTCTAGCAAATTCATGCTAAGGACGGTATTTTTTTGAATTTTTTCAACATGAGTTATTTTGAATTGATAATTGACGAGTTTTAAAGTATTTTCCAAATAATTTTGATTTGTTCAAAAAATTGTTTTTTGGTTAAACATTTTCTCTCTGTAATTCGTGAAAAATTGTTGTCTTTCGGAATAAATTATACAAAGCTGATCAATGTCAAGAGTAGTAGTTCTTGTTTATTGAATTTGGTAATTATTTTTAAAAAATTTATTTGGTTAAATAATTTTTCTCTCTAAAATCGTTAGGAGTTATTATTATCTGAAAATAATGGTACAATAAAAAAATGTTAAAAGCAATATATTTTTAAAGGATATTAAAATTTTTTTAATGAATTGTTACTGTTTTAACAATATAGGGTATACGTTCTAAGATAAGGATATACCGATTATTAAGCGACATGGTGTAAGAGATTCGAAAACTCTAGACTGCATTCTATTGGCCTTATGAACAGGCGCAAGTGAATGATTGTTATTTGTTCGAATAATTGTAAATTAAAAAAAAATGTATTCTTAACATTCGCTAATTGTGTCATTAACTGCAGAAAAACATAACTTCTCACGATTTACAGAGAAAAAAGTTGTTTAAACAAATTAAAATTGTTAAAAAATTGTGCCAATAATTACAGATAATAATAACTTTTCTCGCTACACAGGGTAAAAATGGTTTTAACGAATAGAAGTGGTTTAAAACATTACCAAACAATGTTTAAAAATATAGTCCTCTTAGCACTATTTTATTCTGTCATTATTATCAGAAAGTAATAATTTTTTATGATTTCATGAAGAAAAAATAGTTGAAACGAATGAAAATTATTCAAATAATTACCAAATATGTTAAGCAAGAGCTACTACTTTTGACATTTATTAACTTTGTATAATTCATTTCGAAAGTTATTAATTTTTCACGAAACGCAGTGGAAAAATGGTTGAATCAAACAACAATTGTGTGAAAAATTTAAAATTTTGTTAAAAATACTTATGAAACACGTCATTGGAAACACGTCTATTATTGTTCACGAATTTGGGTTAACTTTTTGTTCTTTCTTGACTAAGAAATCTTTATTTGTTGAATATTCGCCTTTCTAGTTGAAAATTTTTTTTTTTTGTTGAAAATTCAACTGTTCGTTTGAAAATTCGTTTTTTATCAGATTTCAGTTTTTGACTTAATATTTAACTGTTTTATTTTGTGTTAAAAACTTATATTTTTTAGTTGAAACTTCAACTATTTGCATGAAAATTCATGTATTTTGTTGGAAATGCATGTTTTTTGTAGAAAATTAATCCCCTTAGTTAAAAATTGGTCTTTGTGGCGTTAAAATGTATGTCTTTTGATAAAAATTTGATATATTTTGGTTAAAATATAAACGAATACATTTTTTATTAATAATTTATCTTTCTAGGATAAAAATGCAACTATTTCCTTGAAAATTTAGCTATCTTCTTGAAAGTTCAACTGTCTTCTGAAAATTCAATCATTTTTCTAAAAATTAAAAATGTTTCCGGTTGAAGCTGATTTTATTTTTTTGAAAATTTGACTGTTTTGCTGAAACTTTCACGAATGTTTTAAAATTTTTGAGAGGCCTTCTCAACACCAGTTATCAGGCCTTATTCGCCTATCTACGAGCGGGTGGTTTAATTCAAATATTAATTTTATAAAAACTACCAGGATGCGGAAATTTTGAATATAAAAAAAATTTTTACTGAAAAAAATTTTCTAAGACTAATTATTGCTCAAATATTATCAATTAATTCTATAAATAATTTAAAATAATGAATTGGTATGTCTTTTAGTAACTCTAAATATTTATCAATTTCTAATGATTTTAGTACGTCAACTCAGATAAGAAAAAATTTACAAGACTAGACCGCGTCTAGTATCCCTATATGTACAATAAAACAAATGGATATAAATAAAATTACGAACAGAGGTAAGCTGGGCCAACTATTGCCAGTGTTAGTTTTAAGACGTAGCATGAGTGTCGCTGCGACTTGGTTTTTCAACCTGTTGCTGAAGCAAAATTCTCCTTCTCAATTTTGGGTAAATATTCGACTAAAAATAATCCTATTTTTTCTCTGTACATGAAAGTAATTTCTAGGTAACAATAATTTTATTCGCAAATATTACATAATATACAAATGTATTTATAATATTCTTTTGACAGATTTAGTGATTTTGTCGTGTCCGAGATCCTTGTGAAGATCTTGGTGGATGATGTTCCTTTTCAAGTTCCGTTAAAAAAGCTTCATAGGTGGACGGGCCATATACGCGAGGATCAAAGATTCGTGTATCAATTGCGCTATTTATATTTATTTTTCTTTCATTGGGAAATGGTATTGGTAGTGATATTAGATTTTTTTGGGTAGTTGAGCGAGAACTTTGGGCTGGCAGGGCAGAACCGCGTCCTTGGGCAGATGCAGGAGGCCCATTTGCTGGAGGGGCTGGTGGTTGAGCAATATTATTACCCATAGTTGAATCACTCATCTGTGCATTTGATTCTGTAAAAAAAGAATTCAGATATATTAGGTTTTTAAACTCTGAAACAAGATGTGAGTTTTTTTGAAAATTCTGGAAAAATGATTAAAATTTAAAAAAATGTACTACTTGAAACACAATCTAATGGTAGCACAGTATAAGGGCACAAAGCTATTTTGATAATTTTTCAGGAAAGGCAGGAAAAGTAACTAAGGATCAGCCAAAAATTACAAATTCATATTTGGCAAACATTGTTTCAACATAAGAAAATTAGTGACAAACAGAAAATTTGATTGATTCAAGTAAGACGTCTACAGCTGGGAGATGAAGCCTCGGTGGCTCAGACGATGGCACGTCAGACTTTTGTGCAGGAAGTCTGGTGTTTGATCCCTGAGCCGATACCAAAGGAATTTTTTTATGTACTCCTATCAAGGCTTTGTTGGTTCGGAATCCACCTTAAACTGCAGGTCCCCTCAGAAGAGATTGGTTCCGTACCACAGTGTAGACTTTATGTCGAGTGGAATAGTCTTGGGGGTCACTAGGCGATTTTGAGAAGACTCAAAAAATGAGTCAGCCATCTCGTTGCGACATTAAAACTAACTACCTTACTCCAGCTGGGAGGGTACCATATGTGTACACTGACGTGTCTAGTAAAATTTTGCTTTACTTTAAGTTAGACGTTCACAGATAGGAGGGTACAATATGTGCATGTAGACGTACCTATCTCAGGCCGTTGATTGTTCTAAATTATACGTGTACAGCTAAGAGAATATCATATGTATGTGTACTCTGACGTGTGTAGTTACACATTTAATCGTTTGAAGTTACAAATTTACAGTTAACACGGTACCATATGTTCATATATATGTGTCTTGTTAAATATTTAATCGTTTTTAGTTAAACGTGTAAACTTAGCAGGGTACGTTCACGCAGACTTTTCTAGTTACAGATTTCATCGTTTTAAGCTAGACGTTAGACTTCCTAATTTTGATTATTCTTTTTAACTGTTAACATATATTATTTTATTACTATTATTTACATTATATTTTTTACTTACGAATAAAATTGAGAAAAATTACACATGTGAAGAATACAGTGCCAATGAAGATCTTCATTTTTTTAGCTAGTGTTATTAACAGGAGACTGAAAACGGTCACTGATGAATTTGTGGAATATATTCGCGGCTATATATCATATATATTAATCTAAATCTGACTAATAAAACCTTGGTTGATATATATACACATATTTACCAAGATGTGATTACTTAGTTTCAAATTTATAAGATAAGAGTAGAGAGAAGAAGATTGTTGGCCTTTGATAAATAAATTTTACAAGCTAGTGAGAGAATCTCTGTCAGAGGCATTTCAGTAAACGAAAATGAATATGCAATTTTTAAATTTTGATTTGAAATTGTTATATACCATTAATGAATGATTTTATGTTGAAGTTGTTACAGAATCATGATTATAGTCGTTAAAAAATAATGGTAAAAAAAATAAAAAATTCGTTATGGGAAAATGATAGAATTTTTGAAATGAAGTTTTGTGGCTACCCTGATATAATATTCTGCTCAGGAATTTATTTGCCTTGTATTTTCATTTCTATTTCTTTCTTTTCTGCAGTCGCTTTTCCCGGGCGATTACATTTTTATTGAAAAATTTTATATTTTGTTTAAAAATTTAATAATTTTGTTGAAACTCTTATTATTTTCATAAATTCATTTTTTTTTTGGTCAAAAATTCAACTGCCTTGTTGAAAATTTTTTTTTCTTAGTTGTAAAATTCTTTGTGTTTGGTTGAAAATGCAACTGTTTTTATTTGACTTTTTATCTTTTTTGTTAAAGGTTTAACTATTTTGGTGGAAAATTAACATTTTGTCGAAAATCCATATCATCGGTTTGAAAATTTATAATTTTTATTTTTCAATAAAAACGCACCAGTTCGGATAGAAATTATTCTTCTTTGTTTGTGGTTTTTTGTTAAAAATTCGTCATTTCAGTTAAATATCCATCTTTTTAGGTAAGAATTCGTTTTTTTTAATGATTTTGTCAACTGCAAATTTAACTATTCCAGTCAAAGATTTATCATTTCAGTTAAAAATTAATCTCTTCGGTTGAGAATTCGACTATTCTGTTGAAATTTTGTATTTTTCTGTTGAAAATTAATTTTATTTACTATAAATGTAGCTTTCTCGTTTTTGTTCGGAAATGTATCTTTTTTGGTTGAAAATTGAACTGTTGGTCTGAAAATTTATATATTTTGTTACAAATTCTTTTTTTGGTAGAAAATTTGTCTTTTTTTTAAATTTATCGCTTAGGTTTCAAAATTTATTTCTTTTGGTAGAAAATAAATTTTTTCTTTGAAATAAATAAACTTACAATTAGAAAGTTTTGATCTAGAATTAATATATTTCGTTAATAAAAGATTAGTTATCAAAAATATTTTGAGATCAAAATGCTGGTTTTTAGATATTAATAGTCAAGGGAAGTGAAAAATCAGATAGGGAAAAATCAGGGTAAACTAAGGGTGTTTTGAAAATTATGTTTTTGGCCAAATTTTCCCAGGGCCAAATGAATTTTTTTAAATGGTCATAATTTTTGTGGTACAAATGCTTTATACACATTGCTAAAAATAAACAAATAAACATTTCTTTTATTGTTTGTAATGCTTTAGCTACAGTTAAATTTCAAAAATCATTTAATACTTTATACTAACTCTTAATCAACTTACAAACTTTCTTATCTAAACTTTTTAAATTTGAATTTGTTACTTTTTAATTTTTCATTTAAAAAAACATAGCAATTGATTGATACGATTGATTGGTAAGAATCAGTCTTATGGTCTGTATAATCTGCTTTACGGTCGGAGATCTACAAAAATCGACTTCTGCTCTCATGAATGATTCACAAAATAGCCACTCTCACATTAAATTAAGTAGGCAAACCTTTAAGATGAAATTAGGAAAGTAAAAATTATGGAATCGAGAAAGAAGAAAGTCTATGGAAAATTAGTTATTTTATGTTTTAGAATCTCTTTTTGGACACATGTAATTGTTTAACTGAATTTAACTATTTTTTTAATAGTTCATGTACACTCGAAATTGGATAAGAAGCTTTCCGAAAACAGTCGTTGCGTGGTGGGTTCGTATGAGAGAAGCCGCGGATGCATGTGTGGTGTTCACTCATGCATGAAAAAACAGTAACATATCAATAATGTACAGTATCCTAACGGCCTAGCTGGATAACTGCGTACGTTGCGCAATATTGCGACACGGCCCTGACTGTTTATGTTCGGAGAGCCTGGCTATGAGCCGAAGGTCAGAACCAAAACCGCTCTTAAATCCAAGTTCGACTGCATTCTGTTGACAATTTGTATTTTCTGCTATGAAATTAATCCTCTTGGTTGAAAATGTGTCTTTTTAATGAAAAATAATTTTTTATGATTAAAAGACCATAATTATTGTCGACAATTCAACTATATTGTTCAAAATTCATGGTTGTATTAGAGATTCATCATTATATTCAGAAAATTCGTTTCTTAGTTAAAAATTTCACTATTTTTTTTTTACTTTTTTTATCTTTTGGTTGACAATTTATTTACTTAGTTGAAAATTTAAATATTTTTTAAGTTCGCTTTTTATTGTTACAACTTACTTTTTTTAAATTGTTAATTGAGTATTCAATTTTGAACTAAAAATTTATTTTTTTAAAATTAAAATTCCATGAATTTTGTTTTAATATTTCTTTTTTTCGGTAAGAAATTAGTTGGAATAGTTAAAGTAAAAATTTAACTATTTTTTAAATTAAAAATTTAACTATTCCAGTTGACGATTCATCATTTCATTTAAAAATTCATTTTGCTGCTCGAAAATTTTAATATTTGGTAAAATATTCATTTTTTGTCTGTTAAAAAATAGTTTTTCAAACAGAAAATGTTACTGTTCTATTTTTTGTGGAAAATTATTCTTTTCTTGCTTAAAATTATTCTTTTCTATTCAAAAATTTATCTTTCTTGTTAACAAAAAAATCATCTTGGTATGAAACTAACATGCTCCTTACTTATGGGTGGCATTTATTTGTTTAAGAAAGGAGGATAATCTTCTTGGACCAGGGATGTCTATCCTGTACGGTAGAAAGTTATAGCGGGTGGAAGAGAGTTCTCAAGTAAAGATTGCAAGGGAGGTGGAATGACGTCGTAGTTAAACATTTGTTCTTGATTTTAACTTTTTTTTCCTCCTAAAAAGATATTTTTCAACGAATTATTTTGGTCATTATGTGGGAAAAGGATGAAGTTAGTGAGTGAGCCAGTTGAAAATTCTGGTATTCCAGCTGCTTCAGCGGAACGGGCAGGCTGGTATTCTAGCTGGCCCGTAAACGGGGAAGGGAGGGGGAAAAATTTAAGTAACCAACTGAAAAGTACAAATTTTATAATGCGGCTGGTTTCCAGCTGTAGAAGTTTTTTGCAACAGTGCTGGTTACTGGTTCCCAAACAACTGAGAATTTGTGCCAGTGCGCACTCTTTTAACAGAGAAGCTGCATCGGCGTTGCGTAAGAGTCACGCAAAGAGGGTTGAAAGTTAGTGAAGGGAGATGTGTGTGTGAAGGCCTTGCTGACGTCACTGTTGACGTCAGTTCACACAGTACCTTCTTTTGCCGCGGCATAGCGCGCTATTCTTATTTTTTCTCTCTCTTACTCTAGGGTCTAATATATAGTGGATATCTACTAAATAAAAGAAATTTGCTCTGTGCGACCCACGTATAACAAAATTCTCTCTTTTTTCATCAAAAAGTCAACTCTTTTACAGAAAATTCAACTTTTAACGAATTTAAAAATTATTTAAAATAAAAAATCAATTAATTTTTAGTCGTTGTTACGCATTTCGAATTGCACATGATTTAGAAATTTCTGCATTTTTTAAAAGAAAAAGTAATAATTATTATATATTGCAGTCATTGTGAGAATAACATCTGATATTTCTCATTAATGTTGAATTGTATATTACACTTACGAATAAAATTGGAAAAAACTACGAATGTGAGGAATACAGTTCCAATAGCGATCTCCATTTTTTCAAGATATCTGAGTTATTGATAAGATCCTAGAAACGTCGACTAAACATTTTTGGAATATATTCACAGTTTTATATTGATACACATATACTGAACACTATAAGAATCTTTGGATTAATTATTATTCAAATATTGTGCATTTTATTCGTGAATTGAGAAAATTCGTTATTTGTTGTAAATTTCTCAAAGAACAAATCTCTGGTGATTTTCAGTTCAGTTATGGTGCAAGTTGTAAAACAAAGGAGGCCCAGATTAATAATAATCAAAAATTAGACAATAGGTCACTACTATAATAGTACAAGTACAAATAAGTATACAAATCGCTCAGTAATTTAAATAACCTTTAGTTGTCATCTGAAATACAGATGAGGATCTATGCGCTTATTTGATTATGATAATTCCTTAAAATATGATTAAACGAAAAGCATTCTTGCAAAAGTATTAACTATGCTTTTTTGGAAAAATCATGTTTGTTTAAAATGACATTGACGCCAAATTAAACATCGCTCATTACAAAAACAAAAAGTGATTTTTAAGATTTAAAGCATTGAGTTTGTTGATTGAAAGTTGTTGATTCAGATTAATAAAAAAATTTCGTTCCAGAACGTTTTGTAAGCTTTTAGATAACGTTACTAAAATAAAGTGTGATTACCTAAAAGTTGACTATTATGAGTTTCAGCCATTTTTCACATTTTCTTTCATTAATAAATTTTATTTAAATTGTCTGAATAAGGTATAAGAAATATCAAAGCACAGTTTAGAAAAGTTTCTAAATTTTAGATGACGCAATTTAGAAATTATGAATAAAAAAGTACCAAAAATGTCTTGTAATGTACCTGTTCCAAAGTGCAAATTAATTATGAAAAATTACTAAAGAAAATTAACAAATTTTCTTAAATATTTGAGACTCACATGTATCACTCACATATATTAATATACTATATATTATATTGAGTTAAAAATGATAATAATATTTATTATTTGAAAGTAAATGATACATTAGATTATAATTAAATTATAAATAAAGAAGTACTTACAATGTCTGGTAATGCATCTGTTCCAAACTACAAATTTAAAATAAAAAATTACTTCATAAGTTGAAAAAAATGAAAACGGTTTTATCTTTTTGGTTCAGGATTTTAAATATCACTTTAAAGTCTGTCCAACAAGTTCTTTACCTGGTCACGCGGTATTGCTACTTTGGAATTAAACTGGACAGTTATTTTTAAAAATTTTCATAATGTAGGGTAAAATTGTTAATTTCATACTTAGCCTTTAAGGGCCAAACCTTGATCCCGTTATATAAAAATTCTAAAAAAATTCAGGAATAATGTATGGTCATTTTCTGATCGATTTTCGCAAAAAAAAGATTTTAAAATTTTTTATCATTGTCTCGGTTTCTACTGAGTATACGATAACTCATAACCACCTTAAGAGATACGAAATAGTCCACTTTGATCCAGTGCACCTATTTATTTTGCAGAATTCTAAGCTTGTTACGTGAAAATTAGGAAAATTGAAAATAGCAAACGTTGCTTGGCTGCAACAGTGGCTTCTAAAGGGTTAAGAAGATTTTTCTCTAGTTAAAAATTAATTTATTAACGCGCGTTCCACGGATATTAAAAACATGTTTCAAGGGTTATTATATAAACATTTATTTTAAAGAGACAATAAAATTATCTAATCTGATAACAATTCAGAGAAAATAGAGTGCAAATGTGTTTTCGTATCATACAATTGTAATATTTAAATTAAATAACAATGTTTTTCAATTTTGTAACAGTGCATTTGTAGTACTGGATACGTAATTCCCAGTAGGCTCAAACGTTAAAGAACGTCATTGGAACAGTTCAAAAACGTCCTAAGTCAGTCTAAATAACGTGCTTAAAACATGCAATGTTCCAGAGACGTTTTAAGGACATGTTTAGAACATAAAACGTTTATAGAACATAAGTTGGTCTGACTTAGGACAGTTTTTAAAACGTTCAAATAAGGCCTTTTGACTTGTACGTCCATGGAACGTTTTTAGGACGTTCCAATTACGTTCTAAAATCTCGTGTCCACTAGGTTATTTAAATAAAATTTATTTTTATAATTTTCACTGAGCTCTGGAAAATATATTTTATCAAAAATATTGAGATTTTGAATTCAATTTTGTTTACCAAAAAAATAATAATTGTTTGTTCAATTTTTTATCGAATAGACAGAATATAAAAAGAAATTTAAAAACAGAATTATTTTGTTTTTTGGTATATTTATTACTACAATTATTCGATAGTGGACATTATTATTCGACTTTATATATAAAAAGTACCATTACATCACGTTATTCTTTTATACTTATTCCTATTTTATTACAGTCGAACCTGACTAATTGGCCGGTTTTGAGCCTGGCGGTGGCAACTAGAGAGGTCCATCGAACGTAAACAGTCAGGAGCGTTAGAACCATTTGTCGTAGATTTTTTTCCTTGTATGAACAAATTTAAAAATATTTTGTTGTCATAGGGAGACTAGGGTAAAATAAATATTTTACCGAAGTAAGAAAAAAAGTTTTCTGTTACACATTAAAATAAATATTTTTCTTGCATACGTACTTTAAATGTTTGTAGACGGTTGAGCATGGCGTTAAATATGAGAGCTTTCTCTTAAATAATCGATCCAGATGCTGAATCACCTTTGTCACTTACTTGTTGGAACCATTCTAAGGCAGCAGTATCCAAAAGCACTTCACTAATTTGCAAAAAACACCTTGCAAAACACTTGCCAGCACTTGAAAGTTTGAAATTTCAAAACGTCGTAGAGGGAATATTGAAAAGAAATGTTATAGTAAAAAATTAATTGAGAATCGTAGTATAACACTTTTGATTAAAATGACTTGATATTTCCTACTCCCGTTCATTAAAATTGCTCCAGCAATAACTGCGAGGTATCAAAGAGTTCACGTGTTCGGTGGCGTTGTTGTCAAGGTCAAGGAGGTACTACACAGGGACAATCGATCGCACGCATCGACATATAGTACTGGACCGTTTGCTACGGCTTTCAGAAGTGAAAAAGGGGATAGAAAGAGAGGACAAATCAAGAAAGACGACCCTCTCTTTTTCAAGGATAGTGATTGGTTTTATTCATATTCCATCTACTTTCATTAGAAAAGGATCAGTCCACTATTCGCCAATCGCTACCCTTAGAAAAGGACATGTCAACTTTCTCGATATCCTTTCTCTTTCTATTCACTATTTCACTTATGATGTCCGCAGCTAGCGGTTCAGTACAACAGTCGATGGTTTGTTGCATCATGGCACAAAATAATCCGATTGGTCCGATCGACTTCAGTTGTCTTCAGAGCATAAATTTATGCATGTCCGTGCATGCAGACGTGTGTAATTAGACATTTAATTGCCAAAAGTTAGACGTGTACAGAAAGGAGGGTACGATATGTGCATGCAGACGTGTCTAGCTAGACATTTGATCGTTTGATGTTACACGTGTACAGTTGGCAGGGTACCATATGTGCATGCAGACTTTTCTAGTTACAGGTTTTATCGTTTTGAACTAGACAGACTTCCTAATTATAATCATTCTTTTTACTGGCAACATATAATATTTCGTATTATTATTTATACAATATTAAACACTTACGAATAGAATTCAGAAAAACCACACATGCGAAGAATATAGTGCGAACAAATATCTTCATTTTTTCAAGTTAGCGTTCTTGATGGGAAAACTGAAAACAGTGACTCATTAATTTGTAGAACATATTTGCTGATAGATGTATATACTAACCGCTATTTGATTACTCAACTTTAGACTTTTTCATTACTCATAACTGATATCATCTTTAAGTACATAATCAAAATTCTTTAACTTCAGATCTATAAGATAAGGTTGGAGGGAATGAAATTGTTGATCATTGATATCTGAATTTCGCAAGCTAGGCAGACAATTTTTATAAATGGGACTTAAGTCAATGATGATAAATTTTCAGAAAAAACAAAAGTTAAATAGCGTTGCAGGTAAAGATGCGGCAGGCGGGAGGAGGGGTTGGGCGATCTCGCTATACAAAAAAATAAGGATCGCTACATGTAACGTGCAAAAAAAGTGATCTTTTATTCTACCTCTGCTGATCTTCAGTTCTTTGCATGCTAAGATTACTCTAAGTATTTTTACCTTTAAAGCTCTTTACCTTTTGTTTTTTCTTGCTTCCAATTTTTGAATTTTGACTTAAAATTTTTTTATACCGCTTATAAATGATTTCTTGTTAAAAATTTTGATAGATTATGATTCTGGTCTTTGCAAAGATTAATAGTCAGAGAAAATGAAAAATTGTCCTAAAAAAAATAGGAAATTTTAAAAACGAATTTTCATGGCTACACTGATATAATATTCTTGTTTGTTATATTTTTTTGAAAGTTGAATAATTTTTCTGAAAGCTTAATTATTTTGGTAAGGTGATCTTTTTGGTCAAAAATTCAACTGTCTTGTTAAAAATTCGTTTTTTTTGTTGAAAAATTTAACTACTTTGGTTGAAAATGTTATTGTTTTGTTTGGAATTAATTTTTACATTCTTATAATCATGAGAAGGTATTGTTTTTCTCTAAAAACTGACTATTGCGGACTGATTTAAGTCTCTAAGTTTCGAGACCCCCTAAATTTGATAAAACCGGTTTCACGATGGTGTCTGTCTGTCCTTGTCGTCTGTATACCTGATAACTTTTAAAAGACTGATCGGGTTGTATTGTGCTTTGGAACACAGTTTAAGGGATTAAAAAAAAAGTTCTTAAACCAGCTATTTTGGATTAAAATTCAAAAAGTTAGAGCATTTTCACAATTTTTAGCACAATTTCTTTTTTTTTTTAATTTAAAAATATTATGTACGGCTATTTGTAGTACTCAAAAATTAAAAAAAAATTACCTTTACGACTTATTTCGATAATTAGAAAATAACCGGAGCAAAATACGAAAAAAAAACGAAAATGAACATTTCAAGCCAAACAACGCACGATATGAAAAAAGTAAAAAAAGAAAAACGTTGACTTTCGAAAGCCCTACAACATTAACATAGCAACATTTTGAATTTTCTTGAAAAATCAAAAATTTGAATTTTGATCGCACAGAAAGTATTCAAAAGTCAAAAATTCCATTCTGCCGACCAACTATGCAAGATACAAGAAAAGATAAATTATCCAAAATTAGGCACTCAGAAAAGATCTACAAATGTGGTATGATTTACTTTTTTATGGGACACTCAGCTTCTGTTTCATTCGTAAAAAACGACATTAAGAGTGAAAAATGTAAATTTTTACACAAACTACACAAGCTACGAAAAAAACAAAACAAAAGTTGTCCACACAAAAAAGAGGTACCAAATTGTTGTCATTTGTTTTTTTATAGAATGCGTAGTTTTTGTTTTATTCGCAAGAAACATCAAAAATAAAAAAATGAAATTTTTTGGACAAACGACACAAGCTACAAAAAAAATTTAACAAAAGTTGTTTCTTCAAAAAAACATTGCAAATTTGTTATGTATAATTTTTTGATGAATCGAGTAGTTTTGGTTTTAATCGAAAAAAATAAAATTTTTAATACATATTATATTTTTGAAATAATTACAGAAGATATGAAAAAAAATAGATCAAAAAAGCTGCTCAGCCAAAGAAGAGCTGCAAATTTGGCATAAATAATTCATTGATAGGACGCGTAGTTTTAGATTTAATCATAAAATATAACATCAAAAATAAAAAAATTGAATTTTTGGAAAAACAACACAAGGCACGAAAAAAAATTTATGAAAAAAAGTTGCTTATCCAAAAACGATCTACGAATTTTCTATTAATAACTTTTTGAGTTAGGAAGAGTAGATTTTTTTCTTGTATAAAATGAGTTTAAAAATAAAAAAATTAAATTGTTGGAAAAACGAGACAAAAGACGAAAAAAAATGAAAAGACAAAAGTTCCTAAAACACAAAAGATCTAAAACTTTGTTAGAAACTCTTGTTATACAAATATATTGAAAATTTAAAAAAAACTTTTTGAAAAAATGACACAAGCTACAATAAGATTTTATTTTACGACAATTTTTGCCCAAACTATATCTACAAATTCGCGCAAAACTGCTTCAAGCTAGGATGCGTATTCTCAATTTAAATCGTAAAAAATAACACTAAAAGTAAACAGATTAATTTTTTGGAAAACAACACAAAGTACGATAAAATGTTAATTAACAAAATTTTTTTTAAGGAATACGCACTTTTTTAATTATATAAAAAAAACAATAAAAATATATCTGCTTCAATATTAATGCATATTATGATTGGTGATAGTATAAATTTATTGAAATGACACATTTTTTAGGGTACCTGAGAATAAAAATTAATACAAAATATAGTACAAATAGTAAAGTAATAAAAGAAAATAGAATTTTAACTTTATTTTGCAATATCAGAAGGAGCAGTCCCAGACCGAGGTTCTGAAATGAATATAATATACTTCTGAAATAACAGTGTTGAACTTGATATAGAAGAATTCTCAATTTGGACAAAATTGAGTGCGAAGCACGAGATACGTCATGAAAATGTGTACTTTAAGGCCGAAGGAGTTTTAACAAATGAGGATTCACAATCGCATAATTTGAATTGTCGATTTTTTGACCTTTAATTTTAAAAGGTCCGTGTTCAAATGTGGGAAAATTATAAGAACCGAGCGCGTAGCACGAGGCAAACGAATTATCGAGCACGAAGCGCGAAAAACAACATTCGCGCGCCCTATGTGCGCTTAAACTTGCGAGTCGAAAATTCTTTTAATTTTATTTAAACTGACCGTTTAAAAATTTGTTGTTTTTTAAAATTTAGTTTTTATACTACAATTAAAGTTCTTTATTTTTTATTGGAAACTTTTTTTTTAGTTAAAACTTCAACTATTTGCATGAAAATTTATGTATTTTGTTGAAAATGCATCTTTTTTTAGTAGAAAATTAATCCTCTTGGCTAAAAATTGGTCTTTGTAGTTTCAAAATGAATGTCTTTTGGTAGAAATTTGATATATTTTGGTTTAAATGTAAACTGTTACATTTTTTGTTAATAATTTATCTTTCTAGGATGAAAATGCAACTATTTCGTTAAAAATTTAGCTATCTTGTTAAAAGTTCAACAGTCTTCTAAAAATTTAATTGTTTTGCTAAAAATTAAAATTCAACTGTTTTGTTGAAGATTTGGTTACTTTGTTGAAACTTTAGCAAATGTTTTTAAAATCTTAAGAGGCCTTCTTACCACAGTTATTATTAGACTTTATGTGACCTTCTACAACCTGGTGCGGTGGTTTAATTAAAATATTGATTGTATAAAAACTAAATATTAAGCAATTTTTTATTATTGCAGTACGTCTACCGAGATAAGAAGAAAATTTACAAGAGTAGACGCGTTTAGTATTTCTATATAATATTATTGTATATATCAAGATTAGGACCTTAAACAATTAATTTTTGAAAATAAGGCGCATAATTTTGGAGCATTTTTAGAATCTTCTTCTCATAGGAAAAACGGCATTTGTGTCCCTCACTGTACAATAAAACACATGGATAGAAATTAAATTTTGGGTCAATGTTTGACTAAAAATGAGCCTAGCTTTTCTCTGCATATAAGAATAGTTTTAAGGTTATAATAATTCTATCCAAGAATAGTATATAATATACAAATGTATTTATAATATTCTTTTAATAGATTTAGTGATTTTGACGTGACGGCGATCCTTGTGGAGATCTTGGTGGATGATGTTCTTTTTCAAGCTCCGTTAAAAAAGCATCATAGGTATTGCGGCCATATACACGAGGATCAAAGCCTACTGGAATATAACTTCTGACTCGTATATCAATTTCGCGGTCTATATTTATTCTTCTATCATCAGGCAATGGTATTGGTAGTGATATCAGATTTCTTTGCGCAGCTGAGCGAGAACTTTGGGCTGGTAGGGCAGAACCGCTTTCTTCGACAGGTGCAGGAGGCCTATTTACTGGAGGGGCTGGTGGTCGAGCAATATTATTACCCTCATTTGAATTATTCATTTGTGCACTTAATTCTGTAAGAAGAGAATTTACATATATCAAGTTTTTAAGCCCTAAAAAATAGATTTTAGTAATTTTTAAGGTCCTGAACAAATTATGAAAAAAAAAATCTATTACGTCAAGCACGATTTAATGGTAGCATTGTATATGGGCACGCAGCTATTCTGATGATTTTTCAGGAAAAGCAAAAGAGAAAGTTCTTTAAAATATGAAAAAAAATAAATCAAAAAAGCTGCTCAGCCAAAAAAGAAAATTTTTACAGCGAGCATATCTCTTTTCGAGATACATCAGTGTTGAATTGAAGCCTGAAACGTTTAGTTAAAAAATATTATTAGGCGATGAGGAAACGGACAGAGAATATTTTTGCTTTCATCGGCTTTTTTGCTGGAGGCGTTTCTTTCCTTAACATTAGATAGTGATTAGAATTTTTTGGCTTACGTAAAAGAAGCAGGAACTAAATTAAAGAAAGGTATATAAGTTACTAAGAATGAGCCAAAATTTACAAATTCGTATTTTCCAGACATTGTTTTAACATGGGAAAATTAGTGACAAACAGAGAATTTGATCACTTTAAGTTAGACGTGTACAGATAGGAGATAAAGCCTCGATGGCTCAGACGATAGTGTGTCTGACTTCTGTACAGGAGGTCTGGGGTTCGATTCTTGAGCTGATACCAATGGGAATTGTTCTATGTATGTACTTCTATCGGGTCTTTGGTGGTT
>JAUELO010185315.1:2420-16428 GCA_032357855.1 Amphibolips quercusostensackenii | reverse complement strand
GTAACGTGGACTAGAATTCTCTGAGATTAGGGAAAATTGAGTGGTTTTTCAAGAAAATAGGAAAATAAATTTCTTGGAATAAGAGTAATGTATTATTTAAAAGAATTTATTTAATGTTAAATTCTAAGCAGAGAAAACCATTTTAACTAAAAATATATTTTTTAAGTAAATGAGAAACAAATTTTTAACAGAATTGTCAAAAAAATTCTCCATATTTGGCTAAAAATTCATCTCCTTTAGTCTAAGCTTTAACCATTTTTTTTTAATTGAATTTTTGTTAAAATATAATTACTTTGGTTTGAAAATTTGAATATTTTGTTAATTTTTTTTTTCTAAATTGGTACTTTCAATTACAATTTTAATAATTTTATTTTTAGCTAGAAACTTATATTTTTTATTTTAAATATCAATTATTGGTTGGAAATAATTTCACTTTGTTAAAAATTATCTTTTTTGGTAGCAAATAAATTTTTTTTTTAGAAAATCATATTTTTGGTTGAATTCTTTTGTTAAAAATTCGTTTTTGTTTTTTGAAGATTCATCTTTTTGGTTCAAAACTTTACAGTGTTGTGAAAATTTGAGTTATTTGGTTCTAAAAATATTTCTTTAAATGAAAATGTAAATATTTTTATTTATTGACATTTTGAATTGAAAATTTACTTCTTCTAGTTGAAATTTTAGCAATTAATGTATTTTGTTGATAATTCGTTTTTTTTTTTGTAGGACATTAATCGTATTGGTTTCAAATTCATTTTTTTGTCTGAAAATTCGAAATTTTAGGGAAAAGTTAATCTCTATAATTGAAGATTTAACTATTTTGTTACAAATTTGTTTTGTTTTTACTTGAAAATAGAATAATTCCATTTTTTTTTAATGTATCCCTTTAAGATGAAAATTCACCTATTTGTTTATACATTACCTTTTTTTTAAAAAAAATAAGAGAAAGAGAAAGAAATAAATTTAAAATTTTTTTACTCTTTTGTAGAAGATGTCCTTTTGAATAAAAATAAACTGTTAGGCTAAAAATGCATATTTTTTGATAAAATTCAACTATTTGTGATAAGATTCAACTTTTCCAGTTAAAAATTCGAAGACTTGATTAAATATTAAACTACTTTTTTTTTAATTTATTTTTTTTTAATTTACTTCGCTGGTTGAAAATTTGGTTGTAAATTCGTTTTTTTATTAAAAATTATTTTTTTCATCTGAAAATTGAAATATTCTGTTTTTGTTTCAAAATATATATTTTATAAATTGACAATTCAATTACTAGGTAGAAAATATATATATATATATATAATTTGTTGAAAATTCTTCTTTTTTCTAAAGGATTAATCTTGCTTTTTTAAAAGTCATCCTATTGTTTAAGGATTTCATTATTTTCTAATAACTATTTTTTTTTATTTAATTTTTTAAGCTGAATATTTAATTGTTTCATTTTTAGTTAAAAACTTATCTTTTTCTCTTAAAAATTTAACTATTTGGCCGAAAATCAATTCTTTAATAAAAATTTATTTTTCAGAAGATTTATTATTTCATTTAGAAATTCCTATTTTTGGTCAAAAATTCTACTATTTTGTTTAAAATTCAATTATTTCGTTAAAAATTTGTGTTTCTTTAATTTAGAATTCATTTCTTTAAATAAAGCCTAAATGAAACCTTTTCTATTTGAACAGTCATCTGTTTGGCTGAAAATTTGTTTTCTTTAGGGGGGGGGGGGTGAAAAATAAATCTTATTAGTGAAAAATTTATTTTTATGACAATTTAATTTTTTTATTTCACGATTTAATTATTTTGTTTAATTTTTTTGAAATTCTGTTGCTTTTTATTTCAAATAATAATCTTTCTTGGTCGAAAAATCAGAATTTACATATTTCGATTAGAATTCATCATTTTAGTTAAAAAGTAGAACACTTGATTAGAATTTTATCTACAGTGTTTAAATTTAATTGCTTATGTTAAAAATGTATAATTTTTGTTTAAAAATCATCTGTATGATGAAATATTGAACTATTTTGTTACAAAATCGTTTTGATTTGTGGCTGCAAATTGAACAATTTTTCCGATTTTTTTATTTCTAAAAATTCATTTATTCTGTAAATTTCACTATAAATTCGCGACGAAAAAGATTAATTTTTCACTATAAAAGAAGAATTTATCAACAAATACCTAAATCTTTAACCATATAGTTTCATTCTCAACTATGAAGTTTTTCACCAAAAAAAATCATTTTTAACAGAATATATAAATTTTGAAACAAATAGTTAAATTTTCAACCAATAAAATTAGTTTTTTACCATAAAAAAGGGATTCCTAACAAACGACCGAAATTTTCGACCAAATAATGGAATATCAATTTTCTACGATAAAAGGCGAATTTTCAATCAAATAGTTGAATTTTTAGTGTGAAAAGATCAGTTTTTAACCAAAAATTGAATAAAAGAATTTTCATTAAAAACAATAATTTTTAATTTAAATAAGTAAATTTTTGACAAATCAGTGAAATCTTTTATCAAATAGTTGTATTTTTTACCAACTCGTTAAATTTTTAAAGCAAAAAGACAATTTTGTCAAAAGCATTCCAATTTTCAGACCGAAAAAATAAATTTTTAATTAAAAAAGGTAATTTTTAACAAAAAAAAATAATTTTTTTAATTGAAGGTCAAATTTCAAAAAAGGCGTCGAATTGCAAACCTGAAACTAAGCATTTCAAACGAAAAGATAATAGTTGATATATTGACAAAAAAAAATTATTCAAAAATAAAACATAAAATAATTTAGGCAAAAGGATAAATTTTTAGCAAACTAATTGATTTCTTAACACAAAGAAATTAATTTTCGATCAAAAATTTGCATTTTCGACCTAAAAATTTTAATTTTCTACCAAAAAAGACAAAATTTCGACAAAATGCACACATTTTTACCAAAAAAGTTAAATTTTAAATTAGGAGTATTAATTTTTCCAAAAAAATACGAATTTTTAACCAAACAGTTCAATTTTTAGTGTCAGAAAGTTCACTTTCTAACAAGAAATAAAATGAAAAAATTGTATCAAAAAAAATAATTTTTAATTAAGAAAAGTGCATTTTTTACAAAACACTTGAATTTTTAGATTAATAGACTGAAAACGCATATTATTACATTAAAAATTACGCTATTTGGTTGTAAATTCGACCATTTGTTAAAAATTGAACTATTTTGTTAAAGTTTTCTTTTTTGTACAAAAATTTAACAGTTTTGTTACAAAAATGTTTTTTTTTTTGGATTGGAAATTTATCTTTTTTGGTAGAAAATGTATCTTTCTTGGTCAGGGGTAGGGGGTGAGTGTATTAAAAAACTACGGTAGTTAACAAGGGTGGATCCCGAGATAAAAAATAGCCCAAACTTGCTTATGTAGTAATGTACAACCCCTTAGTGTCATTAATTTAATGATTGATTTTTAAACATTTTTTTAACCTGAACCTTTTTTTTGTTTTAAAGGAGGTAGATACACTGAACGAACCAATGAGTACTTCTATTATGGTAGATATTTAGTTAATGTGTTTTTAAATGATGAGAGAAGAGTGTGGACAATTCGCCTTCAAGACAAAAATATTATTCCATCTTCTTATGAGTGCCATAGATACCAAATCCTGCCCGTACATACTTATGAAGGTAACTTATTATTTACGGCGTACACATTAAAAAAAGGGCACGTTGTGGGAGTCGAACTTGGTCATAAGATAAAGCTTTAATTACAAAAAAATGAATCACGAGATAAACAATACAACAATATGGAAATCGTGTGATATTCTATTAATGTATATCTAATTATGAATAAAAACAAAATTATCAAAAAAATACTATATCTTATAATATGATTTTGAAGGTTCTTTTTAAACAAGTTATTTATTTAAATTTTTTTATTCTCATCATTCTCATACTCTTCTGGAGTCAAATCTATCTTTTGAGGACGTTTAAATACGAAAGAACCTAAGAATTTATAAGAAAGTACACGAAATCAAATTTGAATTTAGAAACCTTTCCCGCCTCTACTAAACTAGAGGCCGCCACCATCCAGACGACGGAGAACATTGCGTAACAGAATCGCAAGCAGATTTAAAGCCCCATGCATAGTGCGAGAGAGTAATAGGGTTTCGGAATCGACGGCGAGAATCGATTCTCGATTCTTCGATTCCCCAAAAAAATTTCGATTCCGGGAATCGAAGAATCGACGAAAAGAATCGATTCCCACTCATCAAAAATGTCCGCCATTATTTTAAAATTGATATGAATTCATTTAATTCAATTCAGATTAACAATTAAATGATGTTAATTAAAATTATTAATCAATCCAATAGATTTTATATTAACGCAAGTTTGTTGACATTTTTTTATCGCATTGTAACAATGTCGGATATTTCCCAGTCCTACTTGTAAGACTTTAAAAATATAAAATATTGAAGACCTTAAAATCCAAATTTTACTTTCACTTTATAAATAAGTACGTAAATAATTCTTCTACTTACAAAACAATGTAGAAATTTACTTAATCTTTAGAAATTAATATAAAAATTTATTTCTATCTTAGAAATAAACTTCTTTTTTTCTTCCAAGGGCGCGTTCACATGTTCCATAACATTATTTTTGACCTTTTTACTTAAATTCTTCTATATATTTTGAACAATTTTGGAAATTTCTTGAAAGTTTAAGATTTTTCTTTTAAGGTTTTTGAATTTTTAAAATTTTGAAAAAATTTTTGAAAATTTTGAAAAATTTTCAAAATATTGATCATTTTTTTAAATTTTGTTAAAAAGATTAAAAAATGTTGGAAATTTTGGAAACTTTTGAAAATTTTTTACAGTTTGAAAATCTTTTAAATTATTAAAATTTTCGGAAATTTGAAAAAAATAAATATTTTAGAAATTTTTTGAGTTTCAAATTTTTTTAAAAGTTTGGAAATAAATAAAATTTTTGGAAAATTTTGAATATTTTGGAAATTTTGAACAATTTTGGAAATTTTCTTAATTTAAAATTTCTTTCAAAAAGCTTGGAAATTATCAAAATTTTTGGAAGATTTTGAGTATTTTAAAACTTTTGAACAATTTCGGAAATTTCAAATTTTTTTTTAAAGTTTAAGCATTTTTAAAATTATTAAAATTTTTGGAAATTTTAAGAAAGCTTAAAATTTTTGAAATTTTTGAAAACTTTTAGAAATATTGATAATTTTTTGAAATTTTGTTGAAAAGTTTGAAACATTTTAAATATTTTGGAAATTTTGAACAATTTTACGAATTTTTTCAAAGTTTCACATTTTTTTAAAAAGTTTAGAAATTATTAAAATTTTTGGAAAATTTTAAATATTTTGGAAATTTTGAACAATTTTGGAAATTTTTCCAAAGTTTCAAATTTTTAAAAAAATTTTGGAAATTATTCAAATGTTTAGAAGATTTTAAACATTTTGCAATTTTTTTAAAAGTTTGGAAATTGTTGAAATTATTAAAATTTTTGGAAATTTTAAAAAAGTTTGAATATTTTGGAATTTTTGTGAGTTTCAAATTTTTTTTAAAAGTTTGGAAATTATTGAAGTTTTGAATATTTTGGGAATTTCGAACAATTTTAGGAATTTTGAAAATTTGGAAATATTAATAATTTTCAAAATTTTTTTTGAAGTTCAAAAAATTTTGGAAATTTTTTAAGGTTTAAAGATTTTTAAAATTATTGTAATTTGTGGAAATTTGGAAAAAGTTTGGATATTTTTGAAATTTTGAACTATTTTGGAAATTTTTTGAACGTTTCAAAATTTTTTTTTAAAGTTTGAAAATTAATAAAATTTTTGAAAAATTTTGAGTATTTTGGAAAATTTTAACAATTTTACAAATTTGTTACCAGTTTCAAATTTTTTTTAAATTTTGAAATTTTAAAATTTTTGAAAATTTTTGGAAATTTTGAAAACTTGAAAATATTGATAATTTTTTTAAATTTTGTTAAATACTTTGGAAAATGTTGCAAATTTCGTAAAACTTTGGAAATTATTCAAAGTTTAAAAATTATTTAAATTTTTGGCAAATTTTGAATATTTTAGAAATTTTGAACAATTTTAGAAATTTTTTGAATTAAAATTTTTTTTTTAAAGTTTTAAATTATTGAAATTTTTGGAAAATTTTGAATATTTTGGAAATTTTGAACAATTTTGAAAATTTTTGTAGTTTTAAATTTTCTAAAAATTTTATTAATTATAAAAATTTGTAGAAAATTTTCAACATTTTGAAATTTTTTTTGAAAGTATAAAAATTTTTGAAATTATTAACATTTTTGGGATTTTCAAAAGTTTAAAATTTTTAAAAAATTTTGGAAATTTCGAAAACTGTTGAAAATTTTTTTAGGTTTAAAGATTTTTAAAATTATTAAAATTTTTGGAAATTTTTAAAAAGTTCAAATATTTTCGAAATTTTGAACCATTTTGGGAATTTTTTGAATGTTTAAAAATTTTTTTTAAAGTTTGGAAATTAATAAAATTTTTGGAAAATTTTGAGTATTCTGGAAAATTTGAACAATTTTGGAAATTTGTTAACAGTTACAAATTTCTTTAAAAATTTTAAAAATTATTAAAATTTTTGGAAATTTTGGAAACTTGGAAAGATTGATAATTTTTTCGAATTTTATTGAAAAGTTTGACAAATTTTGGAAACTTCCGAAAATTGTTTGAAGTTTAAAAATCTTTTAAATTATTAAAATTTTTGGAAATTTTCACAGTTTGAATATTTTGGAAATTTTTTGAAAGTTTTAAGTTTTTTTTTAAGCTTGAAAATTATTTAAATTTTTGGAAATTTTCGAATATTTTGAAAATTTTGAACCATTTTGAAAATTTTTTAAAGTTTAAGATTTTTAAAAAAAGTTTGGAAATTATTAAAATTTTTGGAAATTTTTTAAAACTTTCGAAAATATTGATATTTTTTTTAAATTTGGCTCAAAGGTTTTAAACAATTTTTAAATTTGGAAATTCTTTAGGGTTTAAAAATCTTTTGAGTTATTGAAATTTTTGGAAAGTTTAAAGAAAATTGAATATTTTGAAAATTTTATGGAAGTTTTTAAATTTGTTTAAAAGTTTGAAAATTATTAAAAATTTTTTAGAGAATTATAAAAATTTTTAAATTTTTCTGAAAGTGAAAATTTTTGGAAATTTTAAAAAAGTTCAAGATTTTCGAAAATATTAAAAACTTTTGGAATTATCTTTCGAATGTTTTCGAAATTTTGAAAATTTTTTAAAAGTTTCAAATTTTTTTAAAAGTTTGGAAATTATGAAAATTTTTGGAACATTTTTAATATTTTGGAAATTTTGAACAATTTTGGAAATTTTTTTAAAGTTTAAAGTTCTTGTAAAGGTTTGAAAATTTTTTAAATTTTAAAAAAATTTTTGGAAATTTTAAAAGCTTTGGAAATATTTATAATTTTTTGAAATTCTGTTGAAAAGTATGAAAAATTTTGGAAATTTCAGAAACTTTTAAAAAAGTTGTAGAGTTTAAAAATCTTTTAAATTAATAAAATTTCTGGAAATTTTAAAGAAGTTTTAATATTTTGGAAATTTCGAACTAAAAAAAGGCGGTACAATTACACATTAGTGCGATTATTTTATTATAAAAAGTGAAAAAGACGCGGATGCCGCGAATGCAAAGTAAAAATCCGGCGTGACACTGTAGCGACTTCACTTGGCGGTGACATGCCAAGCGCAAAAACCAAAACACGGCATGAAAATTAAACATCACTGCGATTATTTTATCATAAAAAGGTCAAAGAGACGCGGATGCAAGGTAATGCATGTGGATGCAGGTAAAAGCAAAAATCTGTCGCGACATGCGACCGGCCGCACTGGGATTCATCGTAAAAAAAGAGAATCGACGTCGATTCCGCGCTGGAGAATCGATTCTGCTATCGATTCCGCCAGCCTGAATCGATTTCAAAGAATCGATTATCGAACGCTAGGAATCGATTCCTTCAAAAAATCAAAATCGATTCCGGTATCCCTAGAGAGTAAGGTCTCGTTCTAAGAAATCTCTCTCAACGGAGTGCTACCCAACTAGTTTCATTATGTATTTACTACTTTTGTATGTAATTTGAATAGGTCACATGTATCCTGAAGGCCTAAAATGGTTAGGAGTTCAAAAGATTTTATTTTGTAAAAACGGTCAATCTCCAGATAGGCCCAAAAAACTTCTTTAAACTGACTTGGAGGTTAGGAATCTCTTAACTATGAAAAAGAAAAGTAATCATCAGACTATGGGCAATCAGCTCATCATTTCACTCAGTGTACGATGAACTGCTAGATTTAACCCCGCTGGAAGTAAAAAGTTAAAAAAAGATAAAAATTAGGAGATAGAAAACGGTATAACTATTCTATCTTTCTCAACAGAAGACTTTGCATCCCTAAAACGCTATCCTTTCTTATCCCCAATCTCAATCATTTTCATTATCTTTCATGAAGAAGAACTCTTATCTATAAGACTGATTTCACTTGTTGGTTACTTTCAGCGTCAGCCACCTAGCGTTACACTGCTAAAAATAAAAAGATAAAGAAAAAATATTAACCTATTCTTTCTTTTCGTCAACCTAAATTTGCGTCTACTTTTGTTAATCCTTTCTTTCCTGGCTCATTCCATCCTTTATCTACACACGTCAACCTTTTTCCTCTTTTTGTCAATCTGAGTTTACGTTTTTCTTTTTCAATTTCATTCTCTCTATCTCATCCATTCCTAATTCTTTCAACGTCAATATCCTTCTATCTCTCGATAAATCTAAGCTCTCATTATCTTTTTCAGACTTCTTTTCTCTATCTCATTCTATTCCTATTCTGTCAACGTCAATAACTTTCTATCTCTCTATCAATATAAGCTTCTGTTACCTTTTTTATTCTTCTATTCTCTATCTTTTCTTATCCTTTATCTGTCCACGTCAACCTTTTTTTATTTTTTTGTTAATCTATGTTTACCCCTTTTTTTCAAATCTCTTTTTCTCTATCTCGTTCTTTCCTGATATTATTTAAGTCAATTTTTTTCTATCTCTTCATCAGCCTAACTTCCGTTATCTTTCTCAATCTTATTTCCTCTATCTTTTCTTATCCTTTATCTATCCACGTCATTCCTTTCTGTCTTTTGTCAATCTAAATCCACGTCTTTCATTCACTTTCTCTTTTCCTCTATCTCATCCTATCCCGATTATATCAACGTCAATATCCTTCTATCTTCCTATCAACCCAAGCTCTTGTTATCTTTTTCATTCTCCTCTTCTTTATCTCTTCTTAACTTTTATCTATCCATGTTAATCTTTTTCTATATTTTTGTCAATCTGAATTCACGTGTCTCTTTTATATTCTCCTTTTCTCTATCTCACCCTTTCCTGATTCCCTTAACGCAATATCTTTCTATCTCTCTATTAATCTAAACTCCCGTTATCTGTTCGATTCTCCTCTTCTCTACCTCTTTTCATTCTTTACCTGTCCACGTCTATCTTTTTCTTTTTTTTTGTCAATCCTAATTCTCGTCTTTCTTTTTCAATTTTTATTCCTCTCTCTCTCTCTCTCTCATCCTATCCTGATTCTATCACCGTCAATATTTGTTTATCTTTCTATCAGTCTAAACTTCCGTTATCTTTTTTAATCCTTTTTTCTCCATCTCTGCTTATCACTAATATATCCATTTCAATCTTTTCCAACATTTCTGTCAATCTTAACTCACATCTGTCTTTTCCAATCTCCTTTTCTCTATCTCATCCTGTCCTGATTTAATCAACGTCAATATCCTTCTATCTCTCTATCAACCTATGCTCTCGTTAATTTTTTCAATATCCTCTTCTTTATCCTATCTTATAATTTATTTATCCATGCCCATCTTCTACTATATTTTGTCAATCTAACTTCACGTCTTTCATTTCCAATCTCTGTTCCTCTATTTTATCCTATCCTGATTCTATCAACGTCAATATTTTTCTTTCTCCATATCAGTCTGAACCCCCGTTATCTTTCTTAATCTCTCTTTCTTTATATCTTTTTATCCTTTATCTATCCTTATCAGTACTTTCTATCCTTTTGTCAATCTAAAGCTACGTCTTTCCTTTTCAATCTTTTGTCTTCTATATCATCCTTTTCTGATTGTATCAATGTCAATATCTTTTACTCTCTCTATCAATCTAAGCTCCTATTGTCTTTTTCAATCTTCTTTCCTCTATCTCTTCTCATCCTTTATCTATTCACACCAATCTTTTTCTATCTTTTTGTTAATCTGAATTCACATCTTTCTTTCCCAATCTCCTTTTCTTAATCTCCTTATATTATTATAAAGATTCAAAATTATTCAAAAATATAAGATCTCACTTTTTTACTTCCAGCAGGGCAGGATAGGGTGAGATAGATAAAAGGAGATTTAAAAAAAATAATGGTAGTTTAGATTGATAGACAGAACAAAAAAAAGACGTGCATAGATAAAGGTTAAGAAGAGATAGAGAAATGAAAATTAAAAAAGATAAGAGTTTAGATTAATGAGGAGGTAGGAAGGTATTGACATTGATAAAACCAACATAGGATGAGATAGAGAAAAGAAGATTATAAAAAAAAAGAGAATTCATATTAACAAAAATATAGAAAAAGATTGTTACAGGTAGATAAAGGAAAAAAAAGATAAAGAAAAAAAAAAGGGAAAAAGATAACGGAAGCTCAGATTTATAAAGAGATAGAAGGATATTGACGTTGATAGAATCAGGAAAGGGTGAGATAAAAAAGAGAAAATTGAAAAAGAAAGACGTGACTTTAGATTGAATAAAATATAGAAAAAGATTGACATGGATAGATTGAAAATGAGAAAAGCTGGAAAAAAGGGGATTGAGAAAGATAACGGGAGTTTAGATTGAGAGAGAGAGAGAGATAGGCAGTTATTAACGTTGATAGGATCAGGATAGAATAAGATAGAGAAAAGAAGATTAGATAAGATAACGAGAGCCTAGATCGCTAGAGAGATCGAAAAAGATTAAAGTGTCTAGATAAAGGATATGAAGAGATAGAGAAGAGGAGATTAGGAAGTATAACAGGAGTTTAAATTGCTAGAGAGATAGAAAGATATTGACGTTGATAGAATCAGGAAAGAATTGGATAGAGAAAAAAAGATTGAAAAAGAAAGACGTGAATTGGGATTCACAAAAAAATAAAAAAAGATAGACGTATATAAATAGAGGATAAGAAGAGATATAGAAGAGGAGATTGGAAGAGATAACGTGAAATAAGATTGAAAGAGATATAGAAAAAATTTGACTTCGATAGAATCAGGAAATGATGAGATAGAAAAAAGATAAGAAGAGATAGAGAAAAGGAGATTTTAAAAGAAAGACGTGAAGTTAGACTAACAAATATATGAAAGAAGATTGACATGGTTAGGTAAAGGATAAGAAGAGATAGATAAGAGGATATTGAAAAATATAATAGGAGTTTAGAGCGATAGAAAGATAGAAAGATATTGATGATAAGGGAATCAGGAAAGGATGAGATAGAGAAAAAGAGATTAAAAAAAGGCGTGAATTGAAGTTCACAAAGATATAGAAAAAGATTGACATGGATAGATAAAGCAGAAGAAGAAATAGAGAAGGAGATTGAAAAAGATAACAGGAGCTTAGATCGATAGAGAGATAAAAAGATTTTAATGTTAATAGAATCAGGAAAGGATTAAATAGAGGAAAGGAGATCAGAAAGCAAGACGTGAATTAAGATTCACAAAAAGATAAAAAAATAGACGTATATAGATAAAGGATACGAAGAGATATAAAAGAGGCAATTAACAAGATAACGGAAGTTTAGATTAATAGAGAGATAGAAAAATATTGACGTTGATAGAATTAGGAAAGGTGAGATGAAGTAAAAAAGATTGGAAAAGAAAAAAATGAATTAAGATTGACAAGAAGATAGAAAAAGACAGACGTATATAGATAAAGGATAAGAACAGATGAAGAAGAGAAGATTAAGAAAGATAACGAGAGCTATTGACGTTGTTAGAATCAAGAAAAGAATGATATAGAACAAAAGGGATTAGAATAGAAAGGCGTAAGCTAAGGTTGACAAAAATATAAAAAAAGATTGACGTGGACAGATAAAGGATGAAAAGAGATAGAGCAGAGGATATTGAAAAAGATTACAGGAATTTCAATTGATTGAGGGATAGAAAGATATTGACGTTAATAAAATCAGAATAGGATAAGATAGAAAGAAGGAGATTGCAAAAGAAAGACATAAATTCAGATTAACAGAAAGATAAAAAAATTGACGTGGACAGATAAATGATAAGAAGAGATACAGAAGAGGTGATTGAAAAAGATAACGAAAGTTTAGATTGATAGAGAAACAAAAAGTTATTGACGTTGTTATAAATAAGATTGGATGAGATAGAAGAAATGAGATTTTAAAATATAACGCGAGCTTAGATTGCTAGCGAGATCGAAAAGGAATTATATAGTTAGATAAAGGTTAAGAGGAGATAGAGAGGAAGAGATTGGAAAATATAAAGGGAGCTTAGATTGATAATGAGATAGAAAGATATTTACATTAATAGAATCAGGAAAGGATGAGATAGAGAAAACGATTTTAAAATAAAGACGTGAATTTTTATTGACAAAAGAATAGAAAAAGATTAACGTATATAGATAAAGGATAAGAAGAGATATATAAGAGAAGATTCAAAAAGATAACGAGAGTTTATATTGATAGAGAGATAGGAAGTTATTGGAGTTGATAGAATTAAAAAAATATAAGACAAAGAAAAAAAATTGGAATAGAAAGACGTGGATTTAGATAGACAAAAATATAAAAAAAGATTGGCATGGACAGATAAATGATAAGAAAGGATAGAGAAGAGGCGATTGAAAAAGATAACAGGAGTTCATATTGACGAAGAAAAAAATAAATATTGACGTTGATAGAATCAGGAAAGGATGTGATAGAGAAAAAAGATGGAAAAAGAAAGAAGTTATTCAGATGACGAAAAGATGGAAAGGATTGATGTAGATAGGTGAAGGATAAGAAGAGATAGGAAAAAGAAGATTGAGAACGATAAGGGGGGTTTAAACTAATAGGGAGATAGCAAAATAATATTGATCATAGAATTAGGATAGGATGAGATAGAGAAAAAGGAATTGGAAAAGTGAGACGTAAACTTAGATTGACGAAAAGATAGAAAAAGATTGACGTGGATAGATATAGGATAAGAAGAGATAGAGAAGAGGACATTAAAAAAGATAACGAGAGCATAGGTTGATAGAGAGATGACAAAATATTGACGTTGATAGAATCAGAATAGGATAAGATAAAAAAGGAGATTAGAAAAAAAAGACGTAAATTTAGATTGTCAAGAAGATACAAAAAAATTACGTGGGCAGATAAAGGAAAAACAGAGATACAGAAGAGGAGATCGAAAAAGATAACGGGAGTTTAGATTGATAGACAGATGCATTGTTATTGACGCTGTTAGTATCAGGCTAGGGTGAGATTGAAGAAAGGAGATTTAAAGAGATAACGGGAGCTTAGATTACTAGCGACATCGACAAAATTTGATGTAGATAGATAAAGGATAAGAGGAGATAGAGAAGAAGAGATTTAAAAAGATAACAGGACTTTTGATTGATAGAGAGATGAAAAAAAATATTGACGTGATAGAATCAGAAAAGGATGAAATAGAAAAAAGGAGATTAGCAAAGAAAGACGTGAATTTATATTGTCAAAAAGATAGAAAAAGATTGGGTTAATAGATAAAGAATAGGATAAGATAGGAAAGAGAGGATTGAAAAAGATAGACGCGGATTTAGGTTGGCTAAGAGATAAAATCTGATACATTTTTTCTGTCTATTTCTACTATGAAGATTCAAAATGATCTAAAGGAATAGGATCTCTATCTTCTTACTTTCAGCAGGGAAGAGGCATCTGGCTAGTCGAATAGATGTGAGTCTTGCACGTTTAACATAGCTCGTGGTCAGCTATATTAGTCTTTACGGGTCTGGCACT
>JAUELO010185314.1:0-27271 GCA_032357855.1 Amphibolips quercusostensackenii | reverse complement strand
TTGGTGGCAGTCAAACACTTGTCGTGGCAGTCAACACCTGCTGAAAGTGGAGAGCACTGTCTCAGATAAACATTGACAAATTGATTTTATAGAGAGTGCAGGATAGCTTGACATCCCTTACCAAACAAAACATCTTATCAATGATAAGAAATACTTTAATGCCACTATATTACTCAGTATAATTCTGGGATTTACTGTGGTCTACCTTTTTGAATCTCCCTGCTACTGAAACTTATTACCTGCTAAATACCACAGTGAAAAAGCTTTGGAAGTTCTGAGATGTCCTTTACTAATGAAATTGTACGGTATAATTTCTATCACATGTAATTGTCATACGCTGTTCTACAGAAGAAATTGTGTCGTTCAAAATGCTTTTTCTTTCAAGAGGTAAGTCTTAATTTTTTAGGATTAGCCGACTCTTGTATAATCAACTTAAGAAATGATTTTCAAAGCTAAGTGAAGATAGTTTATTGTCAAATATGATTAAGTATTTTTCTTAAATAAATATAAGGCAAAAGGAAATATAAAAACAATTGGTTTAAATCCATCAACTTATTCAGACACTAGTTAATTTTATATTTTACGAGCAGGTGATGCACATATGTAGTTTGATAGCACTGTTTTTCAAAGTTAGATCGCGTTACTTAAATTATTACTATTGCAAATAAATTTTATCAACGTTAGTTATGCGTATGCCTATCTGATGTTTCAAGCAAACTTTGAATTCCTCTAGCGATAGACTTTTTTTTCCTTACGCTATGTTTTTTGAAAAAAAAGACGTTGGACTTTCAGACCCCTGTCAACCTAACCTCAAACCTTTTATATTGACTTCGTGTTGAAGTACTTGATTTTAACTAATAAAAAAACTTAATTATCTCATTTGCGAATCGAATTTTGCACTCTCTGTATTACTTAGAATCAGCAGTTGTTTTCTTTTTTGGTGTTGGTGCCAAAAGAACAGGATTGTCGCTGTCTTGAAAAATTAATTAGAAGTCTTCGTACCCACAATAATTATTTAAATTTTTGACAATCCTTACTAGGAAAGATACGTTTAAGAAGATGGAAGAAGCGGTGGAAACGAGAAGGTTATATTTTAATTAGACCAAAGGACACCACAATAATTTTGTAATCTCGTATATGCGGAAAGGCTTACTGCAAGAATCTTGTGAACAATCAATTATTTAAAAGGTAAAAACTGCTGTAATTATTAATCTATATATGCCTTAATTTATTTTAAACATTTTTGTGTTAGTAGGATTTAATATTCAAATATTTGTATTCAAATTTTACTGGCTTTCCGCATTTCTCAGAATGTACATAATATTTTAAATATTGCTCGCTATCGTTCATCTCAGTGCTAATTTTTCGCAAACGTCTTACGGTTGAATGCTAAATTAAATCATTGCTTACAGTGCTCACCTGTGTGCGTATTACAAGTCTACTGCGCAACCATAAGTATTAAAGAATTCCACTCCACAGTTATATGCATTGCAGGAACTAAACTGTGCAACCTTATCTATCATAGAAGCTTACTGCTACATTTGCATTACTGAAGAGGAGTAAGTTAGCATGAAACAGAACCTTAGTAGATGTGTCTACCAATAGATGGAGCCATTGTAAAGTTAGTTCGGAAACTTTGTTGATATTTTTACCAATAGATGACGTCACAACTTTCCCAGTAAAACAGGGATATCGGTAAACTTGTAAGTTAACATATCTGCCAATAGGTTGCTCCACTGAAAACGTACCAATTAAATGTATTTGATATTTTGACCACTATGTGACTCAACATCTCGGTTAGTACCACAGTGCTGTCGGTAGATTTGTTCTTTCATATTTCTATCAGAAGGTGGCGCCACTGTAAGCATATTACTAAAACGTTATTGATATTGATTCTTAAAGATTACATTGCAACTCGATCGGTAAAATAGGAATGTCGGTAAATTTTTAGTTAATATATCTAACAATAGGTGGCCTGACTAGTGCAGAATCTGCATTACCAACTTAGGTAACATAGCAAGGAAACGAACTATGCTAGGCCCGTAAGTGACGTTATTCGCTTGTTGCTCTACTACTCATGCTAATAAACCAGTCTTGTACATGCCTCTTATATACAGCTTATCATGAAAGTTGCGGAAATGTGTTTTTTGAAAACATCTAGCAGCATATGCTTTTTTCAATAAGGAAACCTAATAAAAATAATGGAAGCTGTTAATCCCATTTTAGTAAATTATGAATGTCTGTTTCTGTTAAAGTTGATGGTTTGTATTATAAATCGCGTTGTCGCTAAAATATCATCAAAAATGTTAAACTTTGGTAAAGTATTGTAAGATTGATAAGATTCTAATAAAAATTAAGAAACATGTGACCCTCAAGAGCTACACGCAGTAATGCTCTAAAAACATTAAAATTGTTTGCTTCGTGGGAAGGAGAACAAACGAAATTGTCTTTATCTAGTTACCATTTTTCAAGGTTTGAAATCCATTTCTTCAGATGCAAGGACAAATAATAAATAAAGAAAATGATAATGAAAATGTTTTAAATTTAAAAATTAAAATTATGTTTTGAATCATTATTTTTTTAATAAACACTACTAGTTATTATTAAATATAATCATTTTATTAACAATTTTTTTAATTAAACATTCACAAACTCAAAACGTTCACGACTTTAATATTAAAGAATTGAAAATTGTATTGTACAATGCAAGATTTTTTCATTAATTGCAAAACAAATTTAAAGCGTCCTGGCATAACAATGAATTTTGCATTCGTGGATTATATGTGATATAAAGAGCTGCAATGTAAAGTCAAAAAGTGTCTCAATTTTCAACCTTTAGCTCTTAAAATTTCAAAATTTTTAATTGGACTCGCAGAAGTGTAAAAAAATAATTATTTCTTTTTATTCTGAGTATTACTCGATGTGACTAAATTAATTATTTTAATAGAAACATTTTGTATAAAATAATTTTAAATGGGACATTAGTTTAAAAATTTTTTGATTATAAACTTTCATTTTTTTCATTTCAATTTTTTAAATCTCTGCTTGCTATTTTTTAAGTAAAAATTGTGCAAACTTTAAACAGTTTTATTTTCAATTATTATATTAGTACATTTTCAAATATCAACTTTCCAATTTGCAACTTTTTTACCATGTAGGTTTTGATTCAACATTTAAAACATTACAAGTTCTGCAAATTCGTAAAGTTCACATTCAAGTTGCAGGAGTGAAGCTTAAGATCTTAATTTTTTTTTTTTAATTTCAACACTATAAAACTTCAATTAACAATAATAAATCTTTACCAAAAAATTTCATTGAAAAAACAAAATTTTTAACAAAATACCTAAGTCCTCAACCAGATCAAATCAATATTTAAGAAAAAAATTTTCACCAACCTAGACGAATTTTCAATTTTTTATTTTTATTCTTGCAGTATTTCGAAATATTTGGAAAAATTTCTTAATATTCTCAAAGATTATGGTCCAAAATAAAAAATTGGCAACAATTTTTTCAGGTATTTTAGAAAATTTTCCAATATCTTGAAACCTTTCAAAATTCTTGAAAAGCTTTTTTTTCAAACCTTTGGAAATCTATGCTAAAAAATTATCTTTTAAAATAATTTAAAGTTTTCCAACAATTTTCTAAAATCGCAAGAAATTTAAAATATGGTGTTAAAAGTTTATAAATTATACTGTGTTAGACAAATCTCAAGTATATAATTATTTCCCAATATTATTGCAAAAAGTTAATATTTTAATATAATTTAGGATAAATGAATGTTTAATTTAGTAAGCTGGTTAAAAATATCACCTAGAGAAGATTATAAGAAAAATTATTATCATAATTAACAAAAACAGCTTATCGCATAAAACATAGTTGGCGAAGATATGATTGCCTTATATTAATTTTATGTCATTGATATTCACTCAATAACAAGGCAATTAAAAAATTAGAGTATATCTGAAGTGAATAAGATATGAAAATCTTAGAGATGGCGTAATTCTTTGAAATTTATAGGGTTTCTGTATTAAATTTATAGCGATTGCGTTACTATAGCCTTCAAGTGAAGTCTAGATCTAATAATCATGATTCATGATATAATAAAATAAATCTTGAAAATCATCTGAATTATTTTTCTTAATTTAGAAAATTAGAAAAACTTTCACAAAGCACTATAAGTTTCTGAAATATTGAGATTTTTTTCCCCAAAAAATTACTTTTCAACAAAAAAATAACTAATTAAAGAAATAATTTTAAAGTTTACCAAAATACTTAAATTTGTAACCATATAGTACAAAAACGACGAATTTTTCTTCTATAATAAAGAATTTGTTGCAAAAAGTTTATTATTCAATGAAATAATTTAATTTCAACCAGTATAGTTCAATTCAAAAAAAAAAAAAATTGTGTGTTAATAGAAATAATTAATCTTTAACACACACAACAATTTTTAAGTCAAAAGACAAATTTTGTACCAAATAGTTTAATTTTTTACCAAAAACTACACATTTTTAACATAACACGTGACTTTTCAATGAAAAGTATATCTTTTTAACAAATTTATCAAAGTTTCTACAAAACAGTGATTTTCTACAAACAATTAATCCTAATCAAATAGTTCAATTTTCTGCAAAATTGGTTAGTTTACAAGCTAGAAAGATCAGTTTCATTCGAAACACTTATATTCAACATTTAAATCTTTGTGTTTTCCAGGGATTTGATCAGGAATCCAAGAATTCAATAACAAACGCTACAAAATACTTATTCGTTCATATAAAATATTTAATCATTCGAAAGTGAGAAACTACTTATAGAGAACGGTACCTAAGATTGACAGTCTCCTAGTACACCACAGAAACCACGACTTGGAAGAGGGCGAACTCACACACAGTGACTCAGTTACCAGCGGCCAATCTGCTACCAGGCCAATCGCCATGTTGGGCGGGCAACCATAATCTGGTTGTCATGGACGGGCAGGCATGCTCGAGCGGCCAATGGGAGTCTCATTAGCCCATTGACCAGACCCAATCAGCACGATGAACAAGGTATTAAAACGCACATTAGCAGATCCAGCTTATTAGACCTCTTCCGTTCCTCCAAGCCAATCAACAGGCACGACACTTAAACCTAAAAGTTCCTGTGGAAAGCGGCAAGAAGACGGAAGAGCAGACGATAACCTGTCAAATTGAAATGTAACTGACTTGACGGTGCTTCGGAAAGCGCCTGGAGACCTGTAGGAGTGATAAGAATAACGTGATAAGAATTTTTAAAATTGTCAAAGAGAGTGACGGGAAAACCGGACAGACCGGTGAGACTAACTGGAAATGGCTTGTTAGATAGAAGGTACGTGGTTGACTTTCACTAAGGCCTGTTAGTTTATCCAGCCTCGACACTGATCTCACGTGCAAAATGACCTATGCCCCTGCCTAAGGTCTGTCCATGTACGATGCCGTGTGGGTAAATGCAATCGCCGGTGTCAGAGGAATCAGCGTTACAGAATCGGCAAAATCCCGGACAAAAGGGCATTCTGCAATCTTTAAAGTAGGGTTAAAGTGGTTTTCTGCAGTTAAGGCCACCTTTGTCGATATTTCTGGATTCCATTTTCTTCACGAGGATTTTGGCCCTTTTCCTTGCCAGATCCTGAAGTAATATTTGACTTTTGATCTGGCAGTCTACCATTTAAAGAGGTTGTTGTTGTCCTATGGGTTTGTCAAATTGCAAAACGCCCAACTCCTAAAGAATTTCCTCAATGCTGGAAATTCTGCCGACTAGCAGTGGCTTACCGGCCACTGATGGCGCTACAAGTGCCAGGGAGTCGTCGGCCAACGTGCGCTCTTTTTTCGTACTGGCCTTTCTGCTCGGGTAACCAGAAGCTAATATTTGATTTAAACGCAAGTTCTTAGCGTGTGCTTGTGCGGGCGTAATCGTTAGGAAATTTTTCAAAGCTAACCTCTCTGGACTTTGCTAGCTGCATTTAAGCCTCTGCCTCCAATTTGAGACTCAACATTTTGTGTTCCTGCTCGACTTGCTGTCTTAATTTGAATGTTTTTTTTCGAAAACCGGAGGCGGGGTGAAGAGACCAAAGCTGTGTAAAGTGAAATCCGACATGCTGTCAAACTGGCAAGACAACCCTATGTTTTAAAGAGAAAAACAACGGTTTTTGCCTTCCCAGCTTGAGCTGAGGGTGTACATTACTTAGCGCGCAGCGTTCGAAGTAATTGTCAACATTTTTAGGGAACTCTGTTAAATGCTTGGCCACCGCTTTACGGATATAATTTATGACAAGTTTTTATCTCATTTTCCATAGCTTTTGTTTATAAACACAGAAATCGTTTGCTTAATGGTTTGATTAACGCGTTCGACAGGATTGCTTTGAAGATAACATAACAGTGTAGTGACAAGTAAAACGCCTCTCGCAAACAGTAGGGCTTTAACATCCTTATTGATAAACTCTGTACCGTTATCTGTAACTATTAATCTTGGGGTCCTTTATCTGTCGGAAATCAATTTGAGTGCTTTATGTACGAATTTGCATAGATTATGTATGTGTTTCCTTTTTTTATTTGAGTTTAAGAGACGACGGTGTCAACGAATTATTAGGCTAATAGTGACTGTAGTGGCCTGGGAGTCAATTGACTCTTAAAAGACTTTAATCATATTTAACCTTAATGCATATTTCACATTCTTTAACGAATCGCTTCATATCTTATGTCATACCTGGCCAATAATAATTTTCGTGAATCCTATCAAACAATTTATCTAGTCCCAGGTATCTTGCCAGCGGAAAATCATGTTTTTCGTGAAGGATAACCACGACGTCACTAGGCTGGACCACCATTGCTAAAGGTGTTCGTCATCAAAAAGAGCCTTTACGTATTCTGGACCGTAATAAAACAGTTCGTCCTCTTTGATCTTTCATTCAGAGAATCTGTCAGGCTGATCCTCGACGAGATAAAATTTAGTTTAGTGCCAATTCTGACCAAAAATGGTCTCCAACTGAACCCGCTTCCTGATGGTTTCCTCGATGATTTTCTTCCATCCATTTAGATCTACTTTGACACTAAACATGCGTGAGAAAGCGTCAGGAGCCTCGTTTGTGGTTCCTCGTCAATGTTAAACCACGCCCGCAACAAGTTTTTGTTAACGAGGTACAATGACCTGTACGGACTCTAGAATATTTTCGACGAAAACGAAATTGCGACGCTATTAGCTTGTCACAGTCGGAACCAAAATAACCCCTACCGGGTCTACGAATCGATAAATCATTTTGACCCTAACTTAAATCATTGAAAAAAAGACTGTCGCTTCTACTTAAGTCATTTTCACAGCAGGAGAATAACGAAGACTTTTTCTATATAATGACACGTTTAAATAAAGTGTGGCACGGCTCATACTTCAAATTTTTTTTTAATTTGAGGAACTATTTCCCTCTCTGCTTAAAATTTCGCGATAACGTTGCTATGAGACGTTGATATCTCTGTCGACTATTTGCCCGATGACGTGAGGTTCGCCAACTACAATCCTTACTAGTCACAAGACTGTGTTTTGACCTCCTAAAATAGAATTATTGACGTTTCTAATTTGAGAACCGTATAGAATTATTGACGTTTCTAATTTGAGAACCGTATAGAATTATTGACGTTTCTAATTTGAGAACCGTATAATGACACGTTTGCATAAAGCCAGCCACAACTTATGCTTCAAATATTTTGTTGAATATTTTAGAAACCATTCCCCTCACTACTCAAAGTTTCTCGATAACGTTGCTCTGAGACGTCAATCCTTCTGTCGACTATTTGCCCGATGACACGAGGTTTGCCAACTACAACCTTAACTAGTCGCGAGACTAAGTTTTGACCTCTCAAATTAGGATTCTTTACGTTTTTACTTGAAGGATAATCATCATGGCGAGGAAATCGAGTCTAAGTTCCGTTTCCACCGAAACCATTTTATTCATTTTGTCTGAAGGATCGAAGATTTCCCTGAGTCTCGAAGTCTCAGTTGCGAATGCTCACAAGTTAGACAAGGGCTTACGAGTACGAAGTTTATATTTCGGCGATGATGGTTTCGAACACCGTCTACATTTGATTCGTCATCCGCAAAAAAATCCAGGCCATCTCTATAACCGGATATATTGAACAATTTTTCTTACCCTTTAGACCAGTGATTACGCAGCGCAGATGAAGAGGGGTCGTCAAGATTGATACTGTGTATTTTCCTAGTTTTATATTGATTAGGCGATGAGAGCCTCTATAACATAATTATTTTTCTGAGAGATTATGTCGTTGATTTGAGTGGTCAGTGTTTCTATTTTTCGTTCTCAGATGCAATATTTTCAATCTAAACCGGCAAAAGCTTACCCGGGTCGGGTAGGAATCGTTGTACGTGAAACCGATCCCCGTCCTCTTCCCGCGCCCAAAGAAAAACCGGTGTTTTAAATGCATTATTAAGCTCAATATTAGGCGGGGCTTGCTTTTCTGAATCCGTCTTGTTCATGTTGCTTTTGTTCACTGTATTGTTATTTTGTCCTAATGAATTTGTCTGGTCGACTGGTGCCGACATGATATCTCAACGTTGAGCTAAGTTCAATTATGTATTGGGGCGGTCGCTAAATTGGGAATAATTTATTGATAATTTAATCAATATTTCGTTGTCAGATGCAAATTCAACTTGATTTCAAATTAAATAATCAAAAATATTGCTGACTTATCTTGTTAATTATTTCATTTAATGAAAAATAAATAATTTGTCAATCCTATAGGAATGGAATGATTAGTTAATACATTATTTATAAAAAGTCAGAATGTCACCTGTGCTAGTCGAAGAAGTTGCACTTAATTTTACTTTAATTGTGACGAGCTAAATAATGGCAGAGATGCGAAAAAACAGCAGTCATTCCCATAGTGCAGTGGTTAAAGTAAACGGTACAATCCATCTTACAGCTGGACGAACGAGTGGAGACTGAATGACGGATGTGCTGCCGCTCAGGGATTTGGGTCCCTTCGGGGGATTCCGTCTTGTTTCGTATGCTTCCCGGCAATCTTCTCGTGCAGCGACGTGCAGAGACGCCAAAGATCCATGTGAAGGTAACGATTTTGTTGTATACCCTCCCCCCGTCCCCGACATAAGGCTTTGGGTGTATACTAGGTCTTCTACTGTTTATTTGTCAATGTTTAGTTCAATTGCAATTTCTTCCATCCCTGGTTTCAGTTAGTTCTGTATTTCTTTGTTTATTATTTCCCAGTCCCCTTGTACGTGAGTTTTTTTGGTAGTGTCTGAAGTAATAAAGTTATTCTTATATCTGTTAGGTTTTTTGTTGTAAAATGAGTCATGTATTAAGTTAATTCGACTTGAAATTAATATTTTGCAAAATTCAAGATAGAATCCCTCCAAGTGTTTGTTAGTTCAAATCATAAGCATTGTTGTGCTGTGATCTATCTTTTTTTATCGATTTTTGCTTTATAGTTGTGTTGTTTGTATAGAAATAAATGAGAATAGGATATCGAAGGCTTTTTTTTAATCCAAACGCTTTTTAATGTTTTTTTAGTTTTGTAAAATTAAAAAATGTCCTTAAAATCTTCCAGGATCTTTTTTAACAATTGTCTAAATATTCTAAATGTTTTTAAAATATTCTTTTCTAATTAAAAGAAAAAACATCAAAAATTTTGCTAGGAATCAGAAAATTCTTTCATTTTCTGTGAACCTTTTAAAATTTATATAAAGCTATTTTTTGAATAACCGTTTAAAAGGAATGTAAAAATGAAAAGCTTTCCTTTAGAACTTCGTAGTTCAAGTGTTCAACATAACTTAATGATTTGTGGTTTAAGAAAAAAAAGTAGGAAATTTCTTCGAAAGCTCACTTTTCGAATTTCTTGGTGTATGTAGCCTTGGATGACTTAGATGAGGCATGTATATAATAATATAAACTCTACAGCTGCTACTTATAAAAATTCATTACGCCTAATCCTCTGAGTGAAAAAACTTATTTTAAAAATAAATATAAATTTACTGCGAGCATTTTCTCTATAGTCCAGCCCAGAATAAATTAGGTAGTCCCAACCATTGCTCTAAACCTACGATTTGATTTCAAATGAAAACCCAACTTCATAAGCCACAGCTCATAAAATTTAAAGGACCAAATTTGTCAATGAACTTTATGTAATTGATTGTTTATTATATGGCTTTCTGCAGGTGTGGAATGAATTAACCGTTAAGAGAAATATGAATAAAATAATTTTTTTTTAAATTGTGTCGATTGAAATTTTTGTTCGTGTATTATTTTGTCATATTTTGTTTTAAAAATATAAGAAACTGTGTTTTTCCGAAAATTCACAATTCCTCATGAAGAACAACATTTTTAAAAGTATTTCAAATATTTTTAAAAGTATTGTTCATTCTTATAATCTGAATATTTGGGATTTGCCAGTACAGCGATTTCTACCTAGGATATTAAGTCTACTTGATAATTGAAGCAATTGTAAAATCATTCTCTTAACGTAGTATTTTTCGTGTCATAAATCAGGTCCCTACAAATATAAGGTTTCCTACGATTTTTGAAATTGAGAAGATATCAGAAATTTTCTATTTCAAATAAAACATTATTTATTATTATTTATTTTATACCATACATTTTTATTTTTTATTTTTATATATTATTATATTATTTTATTATTATCTATTTTTTTACGGTTTTAGCAATAGATGTTTTAAATTCACGCGTCAATGGACATTTTTGCGAAAAATATCCGTTGCAGAGTAAAAATTTTCGGTTTCTTAGAATAGAACCTTATGGCCCATGACGAATTCACTGAACGCTTCCTCGGGTTGCGGATAGAAGGCCCATGTACCGAGGGGTTTTTTTTAAGTATGGTTCCAATAATTAACAGGCATGCGCGGTCAATTATCCAGGGATAGTCCGAAAGGAATAACCCCTAAGCGGTGGCGTAACAACCGTGCCGAAAGCTGAATGGCACCTGCGATGACGTGTCGGATGAACCCTTTCCCTACCTAGCTAATCTTGGGAACAACTAAGATACCACCAAAGCACCAAAAAGTTGTAGATGCGGTTCAGAACAATCGAAGGCGCTGAATCAGCGAGGCTTCCACTTGAAATGGACAAATCAACACAAGGATGACTTCCTAGGCTGTTGTAATAACAGAATTATTCCCGTACACCAAGAATTTATAGCCGTATACACAATCTGTGGTGCCTAAAACACCCTTAGTTTCAGCACTTTTGGCAAATGTCTTTGCGAAATCAAGCAGAGTACTTTCGAACAAATAGATATGTACGCGGAACACTTCCCCAGATGCTGCATCAACTAGCTGCAGCCAAAAAGGAGGAAGCGACATCAAATCCAGCCGCAGAAATCAGGCACCTCTTGAGAGATGATCGCGATTTCAAGACAAGAAAAAACATCAACATACAGATTTCTCCTAAGCCCCAAGAACTGGCTGAAATGGATACTTTCCTTAGTGAGGATATCTCGAGAGAATCCAAACTTTGCACCATCAATTTCGAGGTTTAGCGTGCTGCGAGTGCTTCAGCTGATTCCAATCGGAGGTTAAAACGGACGGCAACTTAAATGTCCAAGAGGCGCTTGCATCAACTAAACAAAAATACTATATGGTCAGGACAGAATGCGTCCCGTTTTTAGTGTGTAATTGACCACATACCATCTGATAGACCATTTACAGAAAGGGTTCGTGATTTCACCCAAGAAATAAAAAACTAATCATACACTGAACAAGACAAAGCTGCTGACAATCAGACAGCACACTGTTGACAAAAAATTAGTGTTATCTGACGCAAGAAGGAGAACACAGAAGAGGGAGAAGTGGGTCAGGGAGAATCAACAGTTTCTCGCTGACGCATTGCGCCTCTTCAGCGATCTTCCTGTTCCTGTCAAAAATCCATATTTCTGTTATTGTCACTTTTTTCCACACATAGATTTTTCAAATTCCTGACGTGTTACAGAAAAAATTTTGGTTCTTCAAATATTAACATCAATTTCAATCACTTTTTACTAATTTTAATCCCTTCACAGTCAGACAAAAAAAACATTCTGAGCCAAAAATGCTTTTGGCAAAAAAAATGTAGAATTACGTGATATTGGCAGGCACAATGTTTTTGGGCTTGATGAATCCAAATCTGATGTTGGATTTTCAAAATTTAGAAATAGCGGATCCAACGGGGCAGATATAAAATAGAAAACATGTTTGGATCCGGATAAAATGTGTGGTAGTTAGGTTTCTGGTATCGCTAAATTCAAATCTGATGTAAGATTTTCAAAATTCAGAATGTCGGATCTGATATGTCGGTCATAAATTATTGAAAAAGTTTGAATGTTGATAAAATTAATGATACTCAGAGTTTTGACATCGCTGTTTCAAATTCTAAAGCATGATTTATAAAATTCAAAATCGTCGCTCCAATATGGCCGACCAAATTTGTCAATAATCTCCAGAACTTGATATGATTGTTCATATTTGATTTTTTCTAGTCTTTAAATTAAAATATGTTGGATTTTAAAAATTCAATATGCCAGACATTAATTATTGCAAATGTTAGAATTATTTAAAAAGTTATAATTATTGAAAATGTTAGAAATCCAGCCATCCCAAAAACCTAATTATTATACATTTGATCAAGATCCGAACATTTTTAGTAATGTATGCCCACCATACTGAATCTATATTATGAATTTTGAAAATTTAACGTCAGATTAGAAATCAGCGACACAAAGCACCAGTATATCATAAATTTCATTCAAGTTTGATGTCTTTTAATCATTCATGTTTGCCATATTGGATCCGCTATTCTGCATTTCGCAAATCGAAAATCAAATTTGAAATCAGAGACCCCAAAAACTTAATCGTCATCAATTTCATTAAGGTTTAAGCATTTAAAAAAATTTTTGTCCATCATACTGGATTTGATATATTGAATTTTCAAAATCTGTCATCAGATTTAAATTTAGCAACCCGCAAAAGCCCAATATACCCAAGTAAAATCAAATTGGATCACGTTGAATAATTTTATTTTGAGATGCTCACATATGGGTCCTAATGCAAAAGTGGCACGATTTTTTTTTGGACATATATGTGTCACTGACATTGAAGGGATTAAATTATTATGATTTTTCTTATGGTTTTGAAAAAGGTTGTTTGTGTGGTCCTTATTTTTCCTCAATGCTATCAAAATGTTTTGATATGCAAGAACAAGTAGCGTGCTTGGTCCTTTTTTCCGAAAAACTCTCAGACAAACTTAAACGCGAGCAAATGCATTGCAGCTCAGGGGGCCTGTACTTAACAAAGTTCCTGTCGATTTTTAATCACTATCACAGTAGCTTTTAAAGGTAATTTTTTACCAATAAAATATTATTATTATCGTCAATAATGATAAACTTTTTTTTTAAATTAAGATTCATTACTAATGGCTGATCACTTTAGATATATCAGGCGGTGGGGAGGTTCATATGCTCATGACACGAGACGCTATAGACAAGCGGAGGCCGGATCTGAAAGATGAAGCAGTCTGACTATCTGATGGCCAAAAATCGTTAGGCTTGCTTGATGCCATCCTAGAATTCGTAGATCAAGAACTATCTGCGAGAAACAGTATGCCAAAATTAAGAATTAACAAAGGCCTTTTCTGGTTAGTTTTTAGCCTGAACATTGAGATACTGCCCTTCTTCTCACAGAAGGATATGAGCTAGCTGCAGGTGCAGACTCTCGCATATTGCGCTACGGTCGCGTGTGCCAGTATGATAAGCATTAAACTTAGAGTTCAGCTACTAACAATTACGTTATAAAAAAATGTTATACTCTCAATCGAAGTTTCGACTAAAAGGCGAGATTAGTAAAAAAATAAAAACTGGAACAGTTGTACCAATTTTGAAAGAGCAATCGGTCTCAGCGATGGACTCGCCACGTAGAGGAAATTCTTTTCTCACATAACATCAGTTCAAGAACATCGACGATCCCGGAAGAAGTGATTGACTATCTTGAACAAAGTCACATTGTCCTGTCAACGCGACTGCGACGATTTAAAAGGGCGATCTTAAGAATAAATGACAGTAGGAATTTTCTGGCAGACAAAAAAAGTTTATATTGCGGATTTTCAGATAAACAAAACAAAACTTAGAATTATTTTGAAGCGCCGAGGGCCAGGGAAAAGGCCAGATATTGGTCTAGAATCTAGGGTACTTATAGGTCAAGTCAACTAGACACGACGTGGCTCCGTCTAAAAAAGGACAGAGTTGCACAGTTGTCTGGGATGAATTATCTATTCCTATCAGCCCCTGATGTAACTCGCATCCTGAAGGGGGCTAAGAATTGAAAAGCTCCGTGTGTGGATAAAGTGGACAGCCCCGAGTACAAATACCTAGAGGCTTTGCACCCCGCTCTTGCAGGAGCTCTTTAAAAACATTTTAGAAAACCCAGATCACCTGCCCTGTTTTATGACGAAGGTTGTGACGTACATGATATTGAAAAAGATAGATGCTGGTAGTCCTAGTGACTACCGACCAATCACCTGCCTCTCGACCCTCAATAAGTATCTTACAACTATCATTTTTGACTCCGTATATAAATATTGTCAGAAGAATAACGTCCTCCCCGAAGAACAAAAAGGTTGCTGTCGAGGTTCCCGTGGGTGCAAGGACCAAGTCACGTTTGACAATGTGATTGTGTTGCATGCGAGAAACCACCAATGCAATTTGCACATGGCCCACATTAACTACCAAAATGCGTTTCTCTTGATACCATACTACTATTTACTTGATGTCTTCAAAACATATAAGATCTGTCCTCGCGTCATCTAATTTCTGGATCACGTTATGCACACATGGTGCACAAGGATTATATCTTTAAGCTTTACAACACGTCCTATGGGTACAAAATTGAGTTGGGAGCGGCAGAGTCTCAAATCACTCACCTCCTGTACATGGACGACATAAATGTTCATGCTAGCTCAGAGTCGAAGCTGAACAGCCTACTTAAAATCTTGCTGTAGTTCTTCTATGACATCAGGATGTCTCTGGGTTTGTACAAATGCAAAAAGCTGCATTTTTCACGTCGAGAGATAAATGCTCCACTGATACGGGACCACCACGCTCTAATTTAGGTGGTAGATGATGAAGAATTGCACAGGTATTTTGACATATTGCAGGCAAGGCTCTACTTTGCAATTAAATAGGAGCTTAAAAATGCTTTTTTGGCTCGCTTAAGTCTGATCTTGACATCTGACCTTAGTACGCAAATCTTCACAAAGGCAATTAATTAGGTTTTTTTACCTAAGCCAAGACAGACCTCGAGAGGTTTAACAGAATCGTTTGCGTAAAGATGTCCGAGCACCGAATGTACTATGAAAGGATAGCTGTAGAGAAAATAGTCCTGCCACTCAAGCTTGAATGTAGAGGGATTATGGATGTTCTTCGATTCTGTGACTCTCAGATTAAGCAATCGCGCGAATATTTCCAAAACAAGACTAACATCTCACTTTATGACTAAATCTGTACAGTTGATTTGTATGCCCCTCGAAAACTTACAGCTGTTTATTTCAAGAATATCGAACATCTCAACTCTAAACAGCTAGCTGCTCAACGGCAAGGTTAAAAGCTGCACAAGCAACACCCTCAAACATTAAATCTTGCTTGCATGGATAGTGCTGCTTCAAACCTCTAATTAGGACAGGGAGAACTCTTTCCGGAAACAGAAGGATTTGTCATTGCTATCCAGGACAGGGTAATCAAGACAAGGAATTACCAAAAACATATCATCAACATGACGGCAGTAATGAAAAGATGCCGCTTTTATGGAGATCTAATTGAGAACATCGAGCACATTATTGATGACTGTCTGATGCTTGCCTCGCAAAAATACACGCGCAGACGTAATGATGTTGCTGAAATCATTCGCCAACAAATTTCCCTAAACACTGACTTACTAGAGAGTTTTGAGCCTCACTACAAATATAGCCCAGTTAAAAAACTAGAGATCGAACACTATCTTCTTTACTGGCACAGGACTATTATAACTAATCATTTAATCAGACACAATCGTTTATATGTCCTCTGGCTAGATAAACGTGCCTAACACGCGAGAATAATTAACATAAGCGCTTTCCTTAACAATAACATTAGGCTCCGATACACTGAGAAGATCTAGAAATATTCGGAGCTGAAGCAAGAGATCCTCACCACGTGAAGGGTGAACAATATCACCATCCACCCGGTCGTGATCTTCTTCACTCGTAACGCTTATGCGAGGCGCTTACATATTTTAAAAGAGTTAAGAGCTTGTAATTCGTTACATTTAATTCAGAAGGCTGTATTGCTGAACATTTGCCGCATCAATTGGTGTTTTCAGGGCGTGAACTATAATAGCGACTAAAGTCGTCTTCCATGGCCATTCCGCGTACACGGCAGATGAATGTGATAATTACATTTTTAATTTTTGACTTTTCAGTTTTGAATTTTAATGTTTGACCCTCCTCATATATGTGTATGTCCGTATGCGTGTGCGGAGTTGTGTTTGTCTTTTTTTTGTCTAATGTAAATGAAATTGTCAATTTAAATCGTTGGTCTCAGTCGCTTGTATTGGTTCTGGGCGTTTGTAAAAAAGATGAATTCCTATAGATGCGCTCTTCTGTATGAATTTTGGCTGCCAATGAGGCTGTCTAGAATAAATTTTTGGATATCTATAGACAGGCTATCTAGTATGAATGTTAGATTCCTATAAACAAGCACTCCAGGATAGATGGTGAAGCCTATAAACGGGCTTTACAGATTGTATACTGGCAAATTATGACAAATTTGCAAGCAGAATATAGAGTTTCAAAACAATTACTGACACTTACGAATTTACGAATCACTTGCCGCGTTTCGTAACGGTGTAAAGTAGAGACGAACCCGGTCGTTTAGTATAAAGTACCTTCAGCAATCACCATATATTCGAAAAACACCTTAAATAAGACAGTAAAATATGGAACTGGACGGCCATAATACAAAATCATTAACACCCAAAAACCACTCATTGAGCTTTTAATTAACCAATATTGAAGTGTATCCATGTGAATTAACCCTAATATTTTTTTATCGAGACTAGAAAGATAAGCCTTACTCACAAAATGCCAGGTTATGTTCTTATCCCATAATAATTTGTAGCATACACCAAAAATCTACTCCTTGAAGTTTTATCGACATGAATTTTTAAATACAAAAAAGTCTCACAGGTAACCTCAGTTGTGTTTTAGATTTCATAATAGAATTCAAGAAAATGAAAAACCTATTCTCACCAGTTACAAGAAATCAGTTACAAAATGCCTTACTTCAAAAAAACCGTTTGATTAAAAAATGTCAAATATTTACACAGGGTACCTAAACAGAACTCTAGGCTGTATTTGCAATCTCATAATATTAACTCGTTTTCACCAAAATTCCTTCTCATTATTCTTAACAAAACAAATCCTAATTGTCACTACGCAAAACAGGCAAAATACTTTGAAATAAACAATGATTACACTGTCGCCTCTCAAGATTTTAGTGGATTGTCTGATGCCCAATATAATATTTAACTGCTCCAAAAAAATATTATATTTATAATATAATATATAAGAATGATATTACATCACTTACGATCCTGCACTTACAATATATATTTCCATCCCCAGAGTAATAATCAACAGTTCCAAAAAACCGCATTTAGCATATATAACGAACCCTATCTCAGCTGCCTTTAACTAAAAACGCAAAAAATTGTAATTTAAAAATAACTACAACTGTGAGCTTCTAAATACGCCTGGGGTGGTTTTTGAGAGATTGTTGATTATCATTTTTCAATTAAGAATATGACTTGATGTATTTTGAATATACTGTGTGTAACTATTTTCAATTTTTTAACTTAAGGGCTACTTTTTGCATCAAACTATTGATTAGATTCTTCAAAAGAGCTAAGGTTTTTTTCTAAATGTTTTTAAACAGTAAGATGGGGTTAGAAAAATATCCAGTAGTTATTTAAAGGTGACTTGTTCAACTAATTTTAAATTAAGAGTTGTATAGCTGTTACACATACATACGAAAAATGTAATAGTTCATATTTTAACATAAAAAGATTTTTATTTTACTACAAACACAGTAAAATTTAACAGAAAAAAAATTCTTTGCTTAAAAAGATAAATTCTTCACGAAAAATGAAAAAGTTTATATTTAAAACAAAAAAAAAGATTTTAACTAGGAAGAAAAAAGCGTTGAATTCAACAACGAAAAAATACATTTAAAAAAAAGGGTTTAATTCAGATTTAATTTAAACCAAAAGACATAAAATTTCGATAAAAATAGGTGAATTTTTAAATCAAAAATACCAATTTTCTAACCTTATAACAAAATCTTTGAATTTTCCAGACAATACATAAACTTTTAACAGAATAATAAAATGTTTGATTATGAAGAAATAATTTCTTTATTAAAAATATAAAAGTAGTGTTTTTAACCATAGTAGATTAACGTTTAACTTTTAGTTATTATTTGTAATGTGCATTTTCATAGAGTCATAATTTCGATGTCGCATATAAGAATTTTATTGACACTCAACTGTTGCTCATCATAAAAATGCAGAATAGGCAGTTTATCTTCAGAATCGGATCATTCTAATTCGTCCTTTTCTGATCAAATAAAAAATTCAAAATCTGTATAAAAGCGTTGCATACTATTTTTGTCCAGTTTCGACATAAAATTTATTAACTGGAATTAACTGTGTGGGTTAGTAAATAGTATGTGAATAAAATAACATAATTTTAATTATTATATTATAAAAAAGATACCTAGGTAAGAAAATGTGCGTAGAAATCCACGCCGGGTTCCACACATGACGTATAACATAATTATTAAATGCAAGTATCTCTTAAACTGTAAGGGCTAAGAAAAAATGAGTGGCATTTTTAAATTTTTGTCTCTAAGGTACACGCAGTTTTCTTAACTGACTTGGAAATCTACGTACGAATATACGTGCGAGTTATGCGTTAATTGTGTCTTCTTACTGTCGGGATTTCATGGCGAATCCCACATACTAAGTTGTTCCTTACGGGTAATCCCGCGTGAAATTTTTTTCCTGAATAACATAACTTCTAGGTTTTTGATAAAAACAGACTTGGAAACAAACGTTGACAACAGATGACAACCATATTGCAAAACTAAATTGACAACTACAACCAAATTTTCAAATCATGATATTCCAGCATACGATTGATGACTGTAAAAAAATGTAACTTTCCTCTTCTTGTTGCAGAATTAAGTTCACAGTTCGAGTCTTTGCCTGATGGTGAACCCATTCCTAGTGTTTCTCGTTGTAGAACTTTTTCTTTTCTTCCTGACAAAAATTCTTTCAGAACGACTTTTCTTCCTGGCACACCTTGTTATTCTGCCGTGTCTACTTCATCTACCAAGCCACCTCTTCGTTGCAGATACATATCTCCTCCACTTGATTAGCCACGTCTTCGTGTCGGGTTCGTACCTCCTCCTGCCAGGCATCCTGCTCTCATACTTGGATTTAAGCTTGAAGAACTTAGATCCATTCGACTTATTCCTAACAAATTCAAACTGGATACTAGACCTTCAAATATTCGTTTTTCCTCCTGATGAAGCAATTCAATTAAGAACCAAGAATTCTGCCTTCAAGCCCATACAAACCGAAGAACAAATTATGTTATCAACATCTAATAGTGACGTCTCTGCAATATTTCAAAAATTATTAAACAGAAACACGATTTTTCCTGGACTATGTAAAACTATTTATTTTTAGTCAAGCCGGGCAAAAGTGAACAGGTACAGCGGCGCGGTTGAAGAATTGAGCTCAGAAGAAATCGCGATATGCCCAGTGGGGGCCTTGTGCTCGGTCTTTATGCTTAAACCACGTTTATATATGGAGCTTTAAAAATAGTTGTTAAAAATAGTGATAACAGTGGAAAACGAAAGAGAATTCATCTTTTACTGGGCATTTAATAAATTTTTTGAAGAAAAATCTATCTAATCATTTAATATACGTCACAAATCAGTCTTTGCAAAAGTAAAGCTTATAACGCTTTTGGGAATATGAAAGTTATAGATAATGTTTTTTGCAAAAAATTAAGCCATAACTTATAAAACTTGACCAATTTTTAAAAACTGGTAATAAGCAATAGCAAGATAAAATTCAGTTGCTAAAAACATTGGTGAAATAAATTTCTTTTGTAAGATTTTATTTTATTAATTTCTGCACCATACACTAGGACTTCTCATTTATAGATAAAGAAATAAAACTAATTTGTACTCTCTATAATTATTTTCTTTAAGCTATCCTAAGAAATAAATGTATACAAATTCTTGCCTATAACAATATATAATTGTGCAAAAATAAATTAATAAGCAAGTGAAATTATTCCGGAATAAAATATTATAGCATTTTAAAAAAACTTTAGAAGGAATAGTAAGAGAAAATGTATTCCTGGTGAGAACGAGTCTATTGAATTAGACTAAAATGATTTGAAATATGGTCGAATGCACAAGGTTGCAAATTCAAATGAATGTCGTTGACTCAGACGTGGATTTTCAAAGGTGAGGAGAATTTATTCTAAATGATGTTGAAAATGCAGGTGGATGTTATAAATTTTTCCTGTGAAGATTTTTGTCTCGAAAGCTTAAATAATTTAGACTTTCTCAACTTGTAGAACAAGAAAGTTAGGGGAAGTCACGAGAATCATACCTTGAATCCGAAACACATTAGACGCTTTGCATCTCTGATGTTAACAGTGTATGAATAAGCATGAACGCTAAAGGTTTGCTGTTTTACATATTTTGGACAATAATGATCTTCTGCTTTGTGTTCACCTTTATAATTATTACAGAATTAGGGACTATTAACTTTTAGACATCTATTAGTTAATTACCGTTTACAATTTAAACAATATAACTTTAAATTTAAAATATTCACAGTTGAAACATTAAAAAAAGTCGATAAGATCCTGATGAGCGTCTTCTGCACATCTTGCGCAAATTGCTTTGGAGCAGCAAGCATTTCTAATTAATTTAAACGAACACAAGTGTGACATTGAACTACCGGATAAATGTAGACCTCAACTGAAAATAAAATGCTGAAGATAGTTACTTCTCAAGGGAGTTTGGAACCCTTGAAAAAGGATTTGAACCATTTTCGATTACTGTTGAATTAGCTTTTTTTCTTTTTCATCAAGATAATTCTGCGGCCATCGTTTGTTATCAACTGTCTCAGCTTGATTAAATCCGACTGCAATTAGATTTTTTATTAGCATGTCATTTTTTATTTCTTCACTGTCATTTCGATTAATATCCTTTCTGATTACTACGCTCATCAGAGCGAAAGATATCCAACCTTTTTCCTCAATTTTATCGTCATCAAAGCATTAGCCGTGTACCACGAACTCATCAAAACTTTTACTTTTCCAAAGCTACCTTATCTCATATATCTAATTTTTTTTTTTTTTTAATTGAATGTGGAAAACTGCCCACCTAAGTACGTCCTAATTCGGATTTCACACGCGATGAAAGTGGACGATGTTAGTGACACATGAGCTAACATGACACTGATTATATTTTAATACAGAACTAAGATTGGACTTGTTCGCGTTCTAAACCTAAACTTTTTCAGGATTAACTTTCGCGGTTTTTTTGTTCTTGTTACCCAACTCTTTCTTTAAATGTAGATCTAGATTAGCTAGAAAATGTTCTAGATATTACTGTCTTTTTAGTAAAGAAATACTATCATGTTTAGATTTAATATATCAATCATCTACAACCTTCACTAATAGCAAATTATCGGTAACGATGGTAACAGATGTCGAGGATGTTTTTTTGTTTCCAAAGACCGTCAATTCATTTTTTATTAAAAGATGCCTCCTCATCCTCCATTTTCTTACTATTGTCAATTTTTTCTAGGGAACACATGTTTTCTATATAATGTGGCCTAGGCCTCTTAATTTAATAAATCCTACCTTTTTTATGATATTAAAACCCTGTTATAAATTAAAACAATAACGCGTGTAACCGCAATGGAGTCTGACGCTGGCCGGTAAAGGAATCCCAACTGAACTGCTAGAAATTTATGGCTGGACCTCTTAGTAAATCAATTATAACACCATCTAGCTTTCTTGATTGACCTTCACCCTTTAATGGTTTCAAATAGCTACCAACGGACTTAGAAGTTTAAAGAAATCACAAAATTTCAGAGAACTTTTTCTTATTATGTAAACACTTTTATGGCCAAGCCTTAAATTCTGAATCGCAAAAAAGCAAAAGCAAAAAAGCTAAAGAAGCGCGCAACAGCTCGGTATTGTGGGGGACTTCTACTCGCGATCTCTCCCACTCCGTGCAAATAGAGCTGAGAGAGGAGGTCCACTCGCGCGACCTTCCCAACTCTTAAAAGAATTGACCAAAAAAGATGTTCTTCAAACGACATTAAAGCTTATTAAATGCAAAATAAGGAAAAATTATAGAGAGAAGTTTCTTTCAATTTTCTATCCTGGAAAATACGGAAAAAGTCTGTCATTTTTTGACAAAAATTAAAAAATTGTACTATAGCTACAACAACAAACTTTTGCTTAGTGCAAGACGTCATATTTTATAGATTTTTTATTGCCAAATTTAAATCTGCCAAAAAAAATAGCGTAGCGTGTTTCCTTTTTGAAAAAAATGTTAATGAATATAAAAAATCTAATATAAAGAGACAAGAGTCGGAAACTTGGTAGTAACTCAACGAAGCTTATTATCTTTAGGTTTCAAGGGTCGTTGAATCCAAATCTGACGTCAGAATTTAAAAACAAAGAATGTCGGATCCAACATGCGGGCACAAAAGTTTTGAAAAATTTAGGAATCCAATATGGAGCAACAAAAGTTTTTAAAAATTTGGGCAACTTTACAAAATGAGTCATATTTACGTTCTCAAGGCCTCTGAATCCAAATTCGATATTAAAATTTTAAAATTAAAAATTAAAAATAATAGGTCGGATTTGCTTAAGCAAAAATCGAGAAACAGAATGCATTTGTTACATAATTTCTTTGATTTTGCCGCTAAAGATTATGTTTGCGGTAACAACATTATGTTTGCAAAATAAGAAAACCTTTTGCGATAATATTAATTTTGTAATAATTCCTAAAAATATGTTTTTAGTGTAAATATAGAAAAAGAGAATGACGAAAAAGATGCGAGTTTCCTGAGTAATATAAATTTAAGCGATGATATAAATTTAAGTGATGAAGATTTATTATTGGGGAGAAAAGGTAATTAAGACTTAGACATACTTCGATTTAATGTAACGTGTCTGAATTCGAATGCGTTGAGCTTTTACCTTCAGCACGACAGGATTTTTGCGCAATTGCAAAAAACTTTCCAAAAATGGAGTTTTTTAATGTTTTCGTACATAAAACAAGTCGGACATGTCTACATCTATCAAATTATTATTTAAAACAACAAGGCTTATACTCTAAACCCAAAAACCTAAAAACTACCAACCCACAAACCTTGAAACCACAAATCCCAAACCAACAAACCCTAAACCCCAAACCTCAAACTAACATACCCCAAACTCACAAAACCCTAACCAACAACCCTCAAACCACAAACTTCAAACCTTTAGACCCCTAACCCACAAGCCCTAAATCTCAAACCTGCAAACTCTACATCCACATACCCATAAATTGTAAACCCTTGAATTCCAAACCCAAAAATTCCACAAAGCTAACAACCCACAAGCTTCAAAACCAGAAACGCCAAACCGCAAACACCAAAATACAATCCCCAAACCCTGTACCTCAAACCTTTAACCCCCTAACCCACAAGCCCTAAACCCCAAACCCGCAAACCCTAAACCCATAAACCCCAAACCCGCATACCTAAAAATCGCAAACTCCTAAATTCCGAACCCACAAATCCCACAAACCTACAAATCCCACATGCGCAAATCCTAAATCTACAAACTCTTGGTCTTCAAACCCAAAAATCCCTAACCCACAAACCCTGAACTCACAACATGAAAGCGCAAGATAGCGTCGCTTTTAGATACATTATTGAAAAATTTCCAAAATTAACTATTTTCGAAAATCTTTCCTAAGAATTTTTGTGAAGTTTATTTACAGAATTTTAATGCACTAACGCATTTATACACAATTAGTTTATAAAAACAGGTTATATAGAAATTTTTATCATAATTGTGATATTGTGCGGAGTGAGCCGGGCTTATGGGATAAAATGAGACGATCTTGTCCTGTTTGTCATAACCTCTTCACGGAGCTTGCAGGAAAGCTTTCTTTACGAGGTTCTACTTGTTTTTCTCTAAGAGAAAATAAAAATATTTAGTCTTTTTCTACTAATAGAAAACGAGAAATTTTTCAAGAGATAAAAGTTTGGTGATTTTTCAACTGATTCTATCACCAATTTCATGACTCAGGATATGATATCCAAACATCTTTGGAAAATTACTTTCGCAGTGAGGTCGATTGAAAATGAACTTAAGGGGTGTTAGCAATTTTGATTTTTCTCCAATCTTAAATAAAAGAAAAATTTTCGAATTGTTCAAAGTTTTTGGTGTAACTGATATTTTCATTAACTCAGTAAGCTTTTTCTATTATGGCTATTATGGCTAAACTATTTTTCTATTATAGCTAACGATTCAACTGTTGTTGTTTCTGAATACCCCATATTAAGTTTTAAAATAACTCCTAACTTATCTCCGGATAATTTTATGGGAAAAATATATTCCTCTAGTTTTTTTAATTTATGTGACACATTATCAATGTTTTCATAGAATGAAACCTTAAGCTATGATCTTGGATAAACTTTAATTACGCAATAGACTTTCTTGAAGGTTGTTTGTCAGAAAAATGAATTTATATTTACTCTGTATACAACTAAGCCCTCTGAAAATCTAAAGGTAAAATAATTATACACGTGAAAGAGCCTAACTTCTACTAACAAAATTATGTATTACCTGTTGAAATATCTCATGTCAGAAATTTCTGAAATTATCTATGTACGCGATTGATGCTCGGGAAGGGGAAAACATAAACATCTGGGAACAGTATATGTATGCATGAAATGACAAAATATTCATTAGTAACGATCTTGAAATTCTGCATATTCAGTTTTTTCTACGTTTTAAAAAGATGAAGATCTCTTATTTGGCCTTAACCTTGGACGTCATTTTTAATTGCATTGGTGAGAAAAGAATAAATTATACTTTCATTTTCATTTTTTTACTCGATATGAGTACGTTGGAACACATCCATTATATATTCATAAATGTGAAATATTTTTTAAGCTTAATGATAACAAACAAATAATATCATTAGTACCGTTTTTTCATCATTAAAGTTTAATTTTTAGATGTATTTTTCGAATCTATCTGAATTAGTGTTTTATGGTACTTCCAATGAAAATACATGCATCAGCTTTTTTTTCTATTTTACTCAATTCGTCTTAGGTTTTGATTCTTGCATGTGATTTTTATCTTTTATCGCAATCGGCTTATCTTTTGTATTTTTCCTAGTGATAATTCACTTCCTTCACGGAAAAAAATGCATGAATAAACGTAAAATCTAGATTTTCAATCCTTATTTATTTCTTTCAGGAGATTGTAATATAGACGCAATAAAGTAGCACAAACTTATTAATTATTTACTTTTTTTGTTTGTTTACTTTTACGAATATTTCTCATATTTCACAAAAGTGTGATTTTCTACTATAAACTTTTATTAATCTTTAATTAACTTTCAACGTAAATAATTAACTTTCTGTGAGAAGTACTTCCATACACTTTTCATCCTGGCTTGCTGTGCAAATCTGAAAACGCCGGCGTCTGATATTTTTTCGCAAAGTAAATCTGCGACAAAAAATTGTGTTTGAGCAACGAAAACGTATGTTTGAGTTACAACTAAATATTTTTTGCGAAAAATATACACGAAGAAAATTACTGAAGCACTGAATGCTTTTCTATACACGACTGGTTCGTTTGTAAAAAAAAATCTAACACTACTGGTTAGCGTATAGATACGAGCCAGTCGTTTATCGAGAACAACCAGTCGTCTATGCTACACTCATGTCAATAGAGCAGAGACTAGTACGAGCTACACTAGTCATTGTTTATGATGCACGACTGAATAGTGTATAAGTCGCGGTACACATTTCCGATCAATAACGAATAAAGTCAAATAAGAACAAACGCAGCAGCAGCTGTCAGCCGATCGGAAATGGAGAAAGAAATTGGAATATCGGAATCTCGCGTTGCTTTTTTCAATAAGGTAACCTATTCGCGATAATTAGAGGTCGCATCAAAAGATGAAACAAAATAATTTTTCATAAGAGAAATCAATTTTATAAACGATATTTAGAGGAAAATAACTTACCTTGAATCCTTTAACGTTGTCTTTGCTTGTCTGGCACATAAATGTTTATAAAAGTTCACAAAACCACAACACGCGATTCCGATATTGCAATTTATTTTTTTATTTCCGATCGGCTGACAGCTGCTGCTGGGTTGTTCTATTCGGCTTCGGTCCTTAATGATCGGTAATGCGTACCGCGATTTATACACTATTTAGTCGTGTATCATAATGAAATGACAAGTGTAGCTTGCACAAGTCTCTCCTCTATTGACATTAGTGTAGCATGAACGACTGATTACTCTCCATAAACTACAGGCTTGTGTCTATACACTAGCTAGTAGTGTATAATAATCTTTTTCCCATAAACGAACCAGTCGTGTATATGAAAGCACATGTTCATTTGTCCTGACTGCATCAAGACATTTGGTTTCTAACTCAGCTGTGTGCCAAATCAAAGCAACTGAATCTCAGACAAATTTTTCATCGTTCTTCCTTCTTATTGTCTCCCAAACATCAACCTGTATATAGGTATTCTCACTAATGTATACCTATTGCACTAATAATTTTAATTAGGATAGTATTACGTAGAGAAACCTATAACTATTAGTTTTTTTAAAAAAGCGTTGTAATTTAGGGAAAACGTGTCATATTGAGAATTTATACCATTGAAAATGGGTCACTAAACGTCAGAAATATCAGGATCTGCCCCTGGTTGCTCGATTTTAATAAAAGTTAGTAAAATTATAATGCTCTATGCAAAAAATTTCGGTTATGAATGATTTAAAAAAAATTTTAAAGTTTGGGAAGTTACGCCATGTTGAATTTAGTGGTCACATTCTTTATATTATCAATATATCTTAAAACAAAAATTTGATTTTGATCAA
>JAUELO010184419.1:0-16440 GCA_032357855.1 Amphibolips quercusostensackenii | reverse complement strand
AGAAAAGGAATCGTGGAGTCGGGAGAGCTCGGGTTCATCCTCGTGCATTTTCGGCTGGTCTTCGCAACTCGTAACAGGGCCGACTCACCGACACGCTATGTTTGCATGTGTCCCAGATAGGAAAGTGGTGGGGGCCGAAAAATCCCACGTTCTGGAGACTCTCCCGGAAGTACCGGTAGTAAACAGTAAACAAGTTTTTGCTGCCATTGTTATTTTTATTGTTATAAAGATACTGTAAATTGTTGTAAACAGTGAATACTTATGTAAATAATCGTTAATAATCGTGAATAATTATTATGACTGAAGGTAAAGTGAAATTTTATTGTGTCGTTTAGATAAATGAGAACTCGATTAACTGTCACAAATTCATTTGAATAAGTAAAAACTTGTACCTATAAGTTTATTATTTTTTAGTTAGAAACATTTCTATTTGTCGCACTAATTAATTTTTACGTTTTATTTACATAATAAATTAATTTCAAACCTAATCAAATAATCTCAGGAGGAAAATCTGGAAATCGAATCATAACGGAATTGAGAGCAAAATTATTAAAAAATCGCATAGAAGAATTTGCTGCAAAATCCGTCGGACATCAATTACAAAAAGATTTATTACAATTTTACAATGAATCAAATGAACAGAAGCAGAAAATCTTGAAAGAAGAGAAACAACAATTGGTATGAATTTTTCGCTTTTTATAACTTTGCCAGGCCTCCAACTTACTTTAAGGATAAAAAATAGTGTAAAATAATTGAAGAATGGCATGAAAAATGTTTATTTTTAAAGCGAAATTTTCAGTTTTTAATTAATTTATTCATTCATCCAATTCATACTCTCAAAATTGCGATTTTAAAATAACAAATCATTAATCAATAAATAAATAAAATATTAGTATTAAAAGTTTTAAAAATGAAATTCAATGTTGATTCAAAATTTTATTATTTAGTCTATAAATTACCAAAATTCCTATTTATTTATCGCAGGATTTACGAACTGAATTAATAGAACCCAATAAGAAAATTTATTCTTCTTGATAGGAAAATCTACTATTAAATTTTTTGTGAAAAATTTCATTATTTAGTTCAAAATTGAAGAAATTTATACAAAGTTCAACAATTTTGTTAAAAACTCATACTTCTTGGTTGAAAATTTAACTGTTTTGTTAAAAATTCGTATTTTCGGCTGGAAAATTCAACAGTTGGATTAAAAAAATCTTTTTTCTTGACAAGCAAAATTTTATTGATGAAAATTGACCAATTTGATTGTAAATTTTTTTCTTTCTTCACTAATAAGTTCTTTGTGTGTTAATATTGATCTTTTTGTCTTGAAAATTTAACAATTTAATTGAATTTTCTTTCTTTCTTGATTAACAATTTTGTGTTTTTAAAAATTTTACTGTTTTCTTGAAAATTCGTCTTTTTGTGATGATAATTCACAAATTCGATTAAATTTTTTTTCTTTCTTGACTAAAACAATTTTTTTGTTACACATTCTTATTTGACGGAAAAAAATTCATCTTCTTGGTTGAAAATTTATCTTTTTGGCGTGAAAATTCAACAGTTTGATTGAAATTTTTTTCTTTCTTTGCAAACAATTTTTTTTTAGTTAAAGATCGTCTTTTTGTCTTAAAAAATTCAACAATTTAATTGTAATTTTTTTTCCTTTTTGAACAACAAGTTTTTTGTTGTTGAAAATTTCATTGTTTTGTTGAAAATTTGTTTTTCTGGCTTAAAAATTTACAAATTTTATTGAATTTTTGTTCTTTCTTGACTAACAAATTTTTTTTGTTAAACATTTTTATTTGACGAAAAAAATCTTTTTGGTTGAAAAATTCGTCTTTTTGGCTTAAAAATTCAACAATTTGAATAAAATTTTTTTTTCTTTCATGAATAAGTTTTTTTGTTGTTGAAAATTCTATCATTTTGTTAAAAATTCGTCTTTTTGGCTTGAAAATTCAACAACTCGATTCACATTTTTTTCCTTTCTTGACCAACAAGTATTTTTTGTTGTTGAAAATTCTGTTGTTTCGTTGAAACTTCGTCTCTTTGGCATGAAAAATCAACAGTTTAATTGACATTTTCTTTCTTTTATGACTAACAATTTTTTGTTGTCGAAAATTCGACTATTTTCTGAAAAATTCTTGTTTTTGGCTTGAAAATTCAACAAATTGATCGAAATTTGTTTTCTTTCTTTAAAAAAGTTAAAATTTCGTATATTTGGCTGGAAAATTTAACAGTTGTATTGAAATTTTTTTCTTGATTCACTAAGAATTTTTTTTGTTATAGAAAATTCTACTGTTTTGTTAAAAATTCATTTTTGGCTTGAAAATCCGAGATTTTATTGAATCTTTTTTCTTTCTTCACTAACATGCTATTTTGTTGAAAATTCGGCTTTTTGACGAAAAAATTCAACAATTTGATTGCAATTTTTGTCTTTCTTGCCTAACAATTTATTGTTGTTGAAAATTCTGTTTTCTTGAAAATTCGTCTTTTTGATTTGGAAATTCAAAAGTTGGATTGAAATTTTTTTTCATTCTTGACCAACAAGTTTTTTGTTGGTGAAAATTCAACAATTCGATTGTAATTTTTTTCTTTCATAAACAACAAGTTTTTGTTGTTGTTGAAAATTCTGTTGTTTCGTTGAAAATTGGTCTTTTTGGCGTGAAAATTCAACAGCTTAATTGACATATTCTTTCTTTTTTGACTAATAATTTTTTATTGTCGAAAATTTTACTATTTTCTGAAAAATTCGTCCTTTTTGCTTGAAAATTAAAAAAATTGATTGAAATTTGTTTTCTTTCTTGACTAACAAATTTTTGTGTTTTTAGAAGTTGAAAATTTGTATTTTTGGCTGGAAAATTCAACAGTTGGATTGAAATTTTTTTCTTTCTTCACTAAGAATTTTTGTTGTTGTGGAAAATTCTACATTTTTGTTAAAAATTCGTCTATTTGACTTGAAAATCCGAGATTTTATTGAATCTTTTTTCTTTCTTTTCTAACATGCTATTTTGTTGAAAATTCGGCCTTTTGATTAGAAAATTCAATAATTTGATTGCAATTTTTTTATTTCTTGACTGACAATTTAATGTTGTTGAAAATTCTTTTTTCTTGGAAATTCGTCTTTTTGGCTTGGAAATTCAACAGTTGGATTGAAATTTTTTCCTTTATTCACTAAGAAGTTTTTTTTGTTGTAGAAAATTCTACTTTTTTGTTAAAAATTCGTCTTTTGGGCTTGAAAATCCGAAATTTTATTGAATCTTTTTTCTTTCTTCACTAACATGCTTTTTTGTTGAATATTCTTTATTTTTACTTAAAAATTCAACAATTTGATTGGCATTTTTTTCTTTCATGACTAACAACTTATTGTTGTTGAAAATTCTGTTTTCTTGAAAATTCGCCTTTTTGGCTTGGGAATTCAAGAGTTGGATTGAAATTTTTTTTCTTTCTTGACCAGCAAGTTTTTTGTTGTTTAAAATTGAACAATTCGATTGTATTTTTTTTCTCTCATGAGCAACATGTTTTATGTTGTTGGAAATTCTATTTGTTGGAAATTCGTCTATCTGGCTTGAAAATACAAGAATTTGATTGACATTTTTTTCCTTTTTTGACAAACAAATTGTCCTTGTTGTTGAAAAATTCTGTTGTTTAGTTGAAAATTCGTCTTTTAGGCGTGAAAATTCAACAATTTGATTGAAATTCTTTTCTTTCTTCACTAACAAGTTTTTTTTAGTTGAAAGTTCGTCCTTTTGTCTTAAAAATTCAACATTTTGATCATAATTTTTTTTCATTTTTGAACAAGCTTTTTTGTTGTTGATGAAAATCCTATAGTTTTGTTGAAAATTTGTTTTTCTGGTTTAAAAACTCACAAATTTTATTGAATTTTTGTTCTTTCTTGACGCACCATTTTTTTGTTGAGCATTCTTATTTGAGGGAAAAATTAATCTTTTTGGTTGAAAAATCGTGTTTTTAGCGTGAAAATTCAGCAATTTGATTAAATTTTTTTTCTTTTATCACTAACAATTTTTTTCAGTTAAAAATTCGTCTTTTTGTCTTGAAAATTTAACAATTTGATTGTAGTTTTTGTCTTTTTGGCGTAAAAATTCAACAGTTTGATTGACATTTTTTTTCATTATTGACTAACAATTTTTTGATGTCGAAAATTCTACTATTTTCTGAAAAATTCGTCTTTTTGTCTTGGAAATTCAGCAAATGGATCGAAATTTGTTTTCTTTATTCACTAAGAAGTTTTTTTTAGTTGTAGAAAATTATATTCTTTTGTTAAAAATTCGTCTTCTTGGCTAGAAAATTCAACAGTGGGATTCAAATTGTTTTATTTATTCACTAAGAAGTTTTTTTTTGTTGTAGAAAATTCTATTGTTTTGTTGAAAATTCGTCTTTTTGGCTTGCAAATCTAAAATTTTACTGAATCTTTTTTCTGTCTTCACTAACATGCTGTTTTTGTTGAAAATTCGTCTTTTTGGCTTAAAATTCAACAATTTGTTTGAATTTTATTTCTTTTTTGAACAAAAAGTTCTTTTCGGTCTTAAAAATTCTATTGTTTTGTTGAAAATTCGTCTTTTTGGCCTGAAAATTCAATAGTTGGATTAAAATTTTTTTTCTTTCTTGACCAATAAATTTGTTGTTGTTAAGAATTCAACAATTTGATAGTAATTTTTTTCTTACCCAACTAACAAGTTTTTGTTGTTAAAAATTCGTTTTTTTTTGTCCTGACAATTCAACAATTTGATTGAAGTTTTCTTTTTTTCTTGACTAACAATTTTTTCTAAATTATACCGTTTTTTTGAAAATTTATCTTTTTGACTTGAAAATTCAACAGTTGGATTAATTTTTTTTTCTTTCATGACCAACTAGTATTTTTGTTGTTGAAAATTCAACAATTTGATTGTATTTTTTTTTACTTCACTAACAAGTTTTTGTTGTTGTTAAAAATTTGTCTTTTTGTGCTGAAAACTCAACAATTTGATTGGAATTTTCTTTTTTTCTTGACAAACAATTTTTTCTTAATTCTACCGTTTTCTTGAAAATTCATCTTTTTGTCTGGAAAATTCAACAATTTGATTGAAATTTCTTTTATTTCTTCACCAACTAGTTTTTTCAAAATTCGTCTTTTTGTCTTGAAAATTGAATAATTTGATTGATTTTTTTTTTATCTTGGCTAACAATTTTTTGTTGTTAGAAATTCGTCTCTTTGTTTTGAAAATTCAACAATTTGATAAAAATTTATTTTCTTCTTGGTTAACAGTTTTTTGTTGAAATTTTTACTGTTTTTTTTTTAAATTCGTCTTTTTAGCTTACAAATTTATCAATTGATTACAATTTGTTTTCTTTCATGACTATCCAATTTTGTTGTTGAAAATTCATCTATTTTGTTAAACATTCTTATTTGACGGTAAAAAATTAATCTTCTCAGTTGAAAATTCAACTGTTTTGTTCAAAATTCGTATTTTTAAATTGAAAATGAAACAATGGATTGAATTTTTTTTCTTTCTTGATCAACAATTTTTCGTTCCTGTTGAAAATTCAATTGTTTTGTTAAAAATTCGTCTTTTTTACTTGAAAATTCAACAATTTGATTGAAAATTATTTTCTTTCTTCACTTGCAATTTATTGTTGTTGAAAATTCTGTGTTCTTTAAAATTCGTCTTTTTGGCTTGGAAGTTCAACATCTGGATTAAATTTTTTTTCTTTCTTGACCAACAAGTTTTTTGTTGTTGAGAATTCAACAATTTGATTGTAATTTTTTTCTTACCTCACTAACAAGTTTTTGTTGTTAAAAATTCATCTTTTTGGCTGGAAAATTCAACAATTTGATTGAAATTTCTTTTCTTTCTTCACTAATTAGTTTTTTTTTAATTCGTCTTTTTGTCTTGAAAATTAAACAATTTGATTGATTTTTTTTCTATCTTGGCTTACAATTTTTTGTTGAAATTTTCACTGTTTTCTTGAAAATTCGTCTTTTTGGCTAACAAATTTATCAATTTGATTAAAATTTGTTCTATTTTATGACTAACAAATTTTGTTGTTAAAAATTCATCTATTTTGTTGAACATTCTTACTTGACGGTAAAAAATTAATCTTCTTGGTTGAAAATTTTAACTGTTTTGTTTAAAATTCGTATTTTTAGATTGAAAATTAAACAATGGATTGGATTTTTTTTCTTTCTTGACCAGCAATTTTTTGTTCCTGCTGAAAATTCAATTGTTTTGTGGAAAATTTGTCTTTTTGAATTAAAAAATTCAACAATTTGATTGAAATCTCTTTTCTTTCTTCACTAACAATTTATTGTTGTTAAAAATTCTGTTTTCTTGAAACTTCGTCTTTTTGGCTTGGAAATTCAACAGCTGGAATGAATTTTTTTTCTTTCTTGACCAACAAGTTTTTTGTTGTTCAAAATTCAACAATTTGATTGTAATTTTTTTCTTTTATGAGCAAAAAGTTTTTTTGTTGAAAATTCTATTGTTTTGTTAAAAATTCGTCTTTTTTATTAAAAATTCAACAATTCTTTTGAATTTTTTTTCTTTCTTGAACAAGTTTTTTTTTGTGTTAAAAATTCTATTGTTTTGTTGAAAATTTGTCTTCCAAATTCAATAATTTGATTGATTTTTTTTCTTTCTTGACTGGCAAAGTTTTGATATTGCTAAAAACTCGTCTTTTTGGCCTGAAAATTAAAAAATTTGATGGAATTTTTTTTGCTTTCTTTACTGACAAGTTTTTTATTGTTGTTGTAAATTCTATTGTTTTATTGAAAATTCGTCTTATTGGCTTGAAAAATTAACAATTTGTTTGAATTTTTTTTCTTTCTAGAGTAACAAGTTTTTCGTTTGGTGTTAAAAATTCTTTTTTTATTGAAAATTCGTCTTTTTGGCTTGAAAAATCAACAATTTGACAAAAATTTTTTCTTTGTTGACTAACAATTTTCTGTTGTTGAAAATTCTGCTGTTTTCTCGAAAATTCATCTTTTTGTCTTGAAAGTTCAACAGTTTGATTGCAATTTTTTTCTTTCTTCACTAACAAGTTTTTTTGTGTTAAAAATTTGTCTTTTTGTCTTGAAAAATTAATAATTTAATTGCAATTTTTTTCTTTCTTGACTAACAATTTTTTGTTGTTGAAAATTGAACTGTTTTCTTAATTTTTATTTTATTTTGAGAATTCAACAATATGATTAAATTTGTTTTCTTTCTTGACTAAAAATTTTTTTGTGGAAAATTCAACTATTTTATTGAATATTCTTATTTGATGATAATAAATCCATCTTCTTGGTTGATAATTCGTCGATTTGGTTGTGAATTTATTCTTTTTGATTGAAAAGTCTACTATTAAATTTTTGCTCAACAATTTCATTATTTGGTTAAAAATTGAACAATTTCATTTGAAATTCAATAATTTTGTTAGAAAATCATATTACTTGTTTAAAAATTCAACTGTTTTGTTGAAAATTCGTATGATTGTCTGTTAAATTCAGCAGTTGGATTGAATTTTTTTTTCTTGGCCAACAACTTTCTTGTTATTGAAAATTATATTGTTTTGTTGAAAATTCGTCTTTTTGTCTTGAAAATCCAAGATTTTATTGAATCTTTTCTTTCTTCGCTAACATGCTGTTTTGTTGAAAATTCGTCTTTTTGACTTGAAAATTCAACAATTTGATTGCAGTTTTTTTTCTTGACTAACAATTTTTTGTTGTTGAAAATTCTGTTTTATTGAAAATTTGTCTTTTTGGCTTGAAAATTCAACAGTTGGATTACATATTTATTTTTCTTCACTAACAATTTTTTGTCGTTGAAAATTCTGTTTTATTGAAAATTTGTCTTTTTGGCTTGAAAATTCAACAGTTTGATTGCAATTTTTTTTCTTTCTTGACTAATAAGTTCTTTGCTGTTGTAAATTCGTCTTTTTGTCTTAAAAATTAACCAATTTGATTTCAATTTTTTCCTTTATTGAGTAACAATTTTTTTTTGTTAAAAATTCTGTTTTCTTAAAAATTCGTCTTTTTGGCTTGAAAATTTAACAGGTGGATTGAAAGTTTTTTTTTCTCTTCCCTGACAGTTCTTTTTGTTGTTGAAAATTCTATTGTTTTATTGAAAATTCATTTTTTTAGCTTGAAAATTTAACAATGCCATTGAATTTTTGTTTCTTGACGAACAATTTTTAAAAATTCTGTTTTCTTGAAAATTTGTCTCTTTGACTTCAAGATTCAACAATTTGATTGAAATTTGTTTTCTTTCTTGACTAACAAATTTTTTGGTGGAAAATTCAACTATTTTATTGAATATTCTTATTTTATGGTAAAAAATCAATCTTCTTGGTTGAAAATTCGTCGTTTTGGTTCAGAATTCATTCTTTTTGATTAAAAAGTCTACAATTAAATTTTTCGTCAACAATATTATATTTCTTGATTAGGATTCTACTGTTTTGTTGAAAATTTGAATTTTTAGATTAAAAGTTCAACACAGATGGACATTAAAATTTTTTTTCTTTTTTAGCTAACAATTTTTGTTTGTTTTTTAAGAATTCGTCTTTTTGGCTTGAAAATGCAATAATTTTGTTGAATTTTTTTTCTTTCTATACTAATTTTTTTTGTATTTGTTAAAAATTCGTCTTTTTGGCTTAAAAATTGAACCATTTTTTCAATTTTTTCTTCTTTTCAGAACAAGTTTTTAATAGTGTTGAAAATTCTATTGTTTTGTTGAAAATTCGTCTTTTTTCCTTGAAAATTCAACAATTTGATTAAAATTTTTTTCTTCTTTGACTTACAATTTTTCGTTGTAAAAATTGTATTGTTTTCTTGAAAATCGGTCTTTTCGGCTTGATGATTCAACAATTTGATTGAACTTTGTTTTTTTTTGGACTAACACATTTTTTGATGGTAAAACATTAATTTTCTTGGTTGAAAATTCGTCGTTTTGGTTGACAATTCATTTTTGTAGGTTGAAAATTCAACTATTTGCTTAAAAATGCAACTATTTTGTTGAAAATTTAATTATTTTCTTGAAACTTCAACTCTTTGGTTACAAGTTTAACTGTTTTGTTTAAAATTCGTTTTTTGTTTTGCTGAAATATCAACTATTATATTTTTCGTTGGGAATTCATCTTTTTTTAAGTCAACTGTTTTTGGTTAAAGTTTCATCTTTTTTGTTTCAAAATTGGACTATTTTATTAAAAATTCGAGTATTTTGCTAAGAAGTCATCCTTTTTGGTCGAAAATTAAACTGCTTTGTTAGACATTCGTCTACTTTGACCGAAAATTCGTCATTATGGATTTGAAAAACTGTTTTGCAGAAAATTCCTGTTCTTGGTTGAAAATTGGTCTTTTTTGGTTCAAATTTGAACTTCTTTCTTAACGATTCATCATTTTAGTTGAAAATTCATCTCTTTGGTTGAAAATCTATATTTTTTACTTAAAAAATTTTTCTGTTCTGATAAAAATTGATCTTTTTACTTAAAAATTCAACTAATTCAAATCATCTATTTTGTTGAAAAATCTGATTTTTACGTAGAAAATTAATCTGCTTGGTTGAAAATTTAACTATTTGGTTAAAAATTCAAATATTTCGTTGAAAATTTAATTATTTTGTAAAAAATTTAACTCCTTGGTTGAAAATTCAACTCTTCGGTTGCAAATTTAACTATTTTATTGAAAAATCGTTCCTTTTCATTGTTGAAATATCGAATATTATATTTTTAGTAGAATTCAACTTTTTTCTGAAAATTTAATTCTTTTTGATTGAAGTTTAGTCTTTTTTGTTTCAAAATTCGATTACTTGGTTGAAAATTCAAGTATTTTGCTAAAAAGTAATTCGTTCTTTGAAATGAAAATTCAACCTTTGTTGTTGAAAGTTAAACTCTCTCTTGATATTTTAATTATTTGATTGAAAATACATCTTCGTAAGTTGAAAATTCTACAGTTTGGTTAAAAATTAAATTATTTTGTTGAAAATTGGACTATTTTCTTACAAAATCATTTTTTCTGGACAAAAATTCAACTGTTATATTGAAAATCCATCTTTTACTGTAGAAAAATAATTTTTTTATTGAAATAAATAATTTAATTCCATATTTTGGTTAGTCATCCTTTTTTGGTTGAAAATTCAACAATTTGCTTCAAATTTTTTTTCTTTCTTGACTAACAAATTTTTTTTCTTGTTGAAAATTCTACTATTTTGTTGAAATATTGTCTCTTTTGGCGTGAAAATTTAACAATTTGATTGAATTTTTTTTGTTTCTTGACTAATAATTTTTGTTGTTAAAAATTCATCTTTTTGGTGTAAAAATTCATTTTATTTCTGTAGAATTTTCACCTTTCCTGTTAAAAATGCAACTGCCTGGTTAAAAATTAAGCTGCTTCGGTGAAAAATTAACTTCTTTGGTGCAAATTGAACTGTTTTGTAAAAAATTTTTATTTTCGGCTCAAAAGTTCAAAAATTTGTTGAAAATGAAATGTACGTATTTTGTTGACTATTTACTTTGTTAAAAATTTGTATTTTTGGTAGAAAATCTATTTTTTGTTAATAAATGCAACTATTTGGTTGAAAATTAATCTGGTTTAGTAGAGACTTCAAGTATTTTGTTGAAGATTCGTTTTTATTATTTAATATCACCTGCTTTTTTATTTTTAATAATTTTTTTTTTGAAATATTAACTATTATATTTTTCGTTGAAAATTCATCTTTTTTGGTTGAAAATTTGAATCCTTGGCTAAAAGTTTGACTACTTTTCTAAAATTGTTTTCTTGTTGAATATTTTTATGTAATTTTTGAAAATTTGCCTTTTCGGTTAGAAAATGAATCTTCTTGGTTGAAAATTCAACTATTAATTTAATAATGTACATATTTTGTTGAAAATTCATATTATCTGGTAGTAAATTGATTTTCTGTTTTAAGAATTTATCTTGTTTTGTTGAAAATTCAACTACTTGATTGAAAGTTGAAATTTTTTTTAAAAAAAGTAAAGAAATAGTGTCATTAGTGGACAATTGTCAGAAAATAGTATCTTTAGTGTCATTTAAAAAAAATTGTTGCAAAATATATTATTTTTCCAATAAATAAAACAGTAAAAAATCATGTTCAGAAAATAGATTTATGAAAAAACTGCAAAGCGTCTAAAAATATATATCATTTCTACAGGAAAAAATTAGAGGTCAAAAGTACAACTTGGAAAATGATTTTTGTGAGGCGATCTGGAAATTCTCGAGGGAACACGATTTTGGCAATTTTTTGGTTAATTATCCAAGAGTAAAAAAGCCACCTGCATGTGACTGTGAATTTTATAAGGAAGATGTGAAGACAATTGAAAAGGGTATTTTTAATTTAATTAAATGTTATCAAATATCTCGAAAATATCGGACACATTTTTGCTTTTCATTATCGGATGTTCTTTTTCGATTTGAGGAAAAAATCATTTTTAATCTCAGAATAAAAACTTCGAATAACTATTTATTTGTTAAAAGTTTTTGAACAAGAAAATAAGTATTATCAATTTCTTTTTAAAATTATATAAAAACCTTAAAAATTTAAAATTAAAAGAATAAAGTTATATTCCTAAGATTTTTGAGGAAATTCAAAAACATTTTCGAAGATTTTAGATGTATGGAAATGAATGTAGAAAATTGTAAAAAAAAAATTTAAGTTTTAAAATATTTTTAATCTCTTTAGAACTTCTAAAATGCCTAAATATCTTTTTAATTGACTCAAATTTTTTCTAAAAATATTTTTGAAATTCTGCAAGATTAAAGAAATTGTCTTAAAATCTTTCAGATTCTTCTTTGTCAATCTCTGAAATCTTTTAAATTAACAAATCATTTAATATTTTCCTGCAGGAATCTATTGAATATTCGTTAATTTTCTTGAAACCTTTTAAAATTCTTTAAACGCGTTTTTTCGACATTTTCAAAAATCTACATTTTTCGACATTGCTTGAAAATTTTTAATTCACCCTTTTTTTTTAATCTGTTCAAAAATTTTCAAACTTCTAAATATCTTTTAAATTTATTCGAATTTTTCCTAAAATTAAAAAAAAACTTGGTTCAAAATCTTCCAGATTTTTTTTACAATTTTGGCAGTCTTTTGTAATGTTTTGAAATCTTTTTTAATGTTTCTGGAAAACTAGGGAAAATTGGTTAATTCTCTTAAAATCTTTAAAAATTCTTAAATGCTTATTTTTTCGTAATTTATAAAAATCCACATTTTTTCGTCAATGTTTGAAATTTTCAAATAAAAAATTTGTTTGAATCTGTTAAAAACTTCTCAAACCTCTGAATATTTTTTTAATTTATTCACAGTTTTTCTAAAATCCAAAAAATAAAACTTGCTTTCAAATCTTTAAGATTCTTTTTTGACAATTTTGAAAATCTTTTGTAATATTTTGAAATCTTTTGAAATCTTTTTTAATATTCTCTTAAAATTATGTTTTCAAATAAAATCATTTTAAATTTTTCTGGAAAACTAGAGAAAATTGCTTTATTCTCTTAAAATCTTTCCAAATTCTTAAAAAGCTTATTTTGAATTTTTTAAAAATCTACCATTTTTTTGAAATTGTTTGAAATTTCCGAATTAAAATTTGTTTTCAATATGTTTAAAACTGTTGAAACTTCTAAATATCTTTTAAAATTATTAGAATTGTTCCTAAAATGAATAAAAAAATAAAAACTTGGTTTAAAATATTCCAGATTATTTTTTGACAATATTAGAATTCTTTTGAAATGTTTTGAAATCTTTCAAAAAATTCTGCTAAAATTAAGATTTTAAAATAAAAAATCATTTTAAATTTTCCTTTGAAACTAGAGGAAATTTGTTGATTTTCTTAAAACCTTTCAAAAAAATTCTTAAAATGCTTATTTTTTCAGAAATTTCAAAATTATATAATTTTTCAAAATTGTTTGAAATTTTCAAATAAAAAATGTTTTCGAAACTGTTTAAAACTGCTCAAACTTCTAAATATCTTCTAAATTTATTTGAATTTTTTCCTAAAATAAAAAAAAAAAATTTGCTTTAAAATCTTCCATATTATTTTTTAAAAATTTTGGAAATGTTTTGAAATATTTTTAAACATTCTCCTGGAATTAAGTTTACAAAATAAAAAAAGAATTTTAAGTTTTCCTACGAAACTAGAAAAAATTGGTTGATTCCCTCAAAACCTTTCAAAATTGTTTCAAAAAATTTTTCAATTTCAAAAAAAATTTCAAAAATGTTTAAAAATCTACATTTTTCAAAGTTGTTTGAAATTTTTTAATTTAATTTTTGTTTACTCTGTTAAAAACTGCTAGAAATCCTAAATATCTTTGAAATTATTCGAGTTTTTCCTAAAATTGAAAAAAAAGAAAAAGTTTGCTTTAAAATGTAGCAGATTCTTTTTTGGCAATTTTGGAAATCTTTGGAAATGTTTTGAAATCTTTTTAAATATTCTTTTAAAATTAAGTTTTTAAAATAAAAAATCATAAAAAATTTTTCTAGATATATTCAGAAAATTGTTCATTCTATTAAAATCTTTCAAATTAAAAAAAAATCTTTTTTTCTGAATATTCGAAAATCTACATTTAAAAAAATTAAGCTTCATCAGTTTTTAATGATTTCAAATCTTTTCGAACTGTCTAAATATCTCTTAGACTGACTGAAATTTTTTCTAAAATTTTCTAATCTTGCATAATTGCAAAATGTTATTTTAAAACCTCCTACATTTTTTTTCGAATTTTATTCGAAATTTATTATTAAAACCTTTCAGAAATCTTAGAAATCTTTAATTTTTTTTTAAATTCCAAAAATCTACATTTTGTTACCATTTTTTTAAATCTTTTTAGGATTTTAATTATTTTTAAATCGTTTCAAAACTTCTAAATTTCCTTTGAAACAATGAAATTTTTCTACCTAAAAATGTTAAAATACTAGGAAATTAAGAAAATTTTCTTAAAATCTTCTAGATTCTCTTTCGACCTATTTTGAAATCTTGAAAACTTAAAATAAATCTTTCAAAATAAATCTTTAAATCATTAAAAATTTTCGCAGAAAATAATTTGTTAATATTGAGAAATAATTATTTTCTTTGCAATTTCCAGATTTTGCTACCACACTATAATTAGTAAACTTTTTCACATTTTCAAAGAGATAAGAAAAACTAAGTGATGGGCAAAAACTTATTTTCAAGAATATAAAAAAATTTAGAAGCTTTTTAATAATTTTAAAATATATGAGGATATTAATTTTTGTTTAAAGATTTCTAGGAAATTTTAAAATGGTTTAGGTTACATTTTAAAAGATTAATTTGATTTTCACAAGAGTAAAAAATGTGTCGAAAAAACGAAAGATTTTAATTAAGGCAATTTTTTTAATTTTGCAGTATTCAGACAAATTTGAAGAAAACTGAATTGTTAAGGGTTTCAAGAAAATAAAGAAAATTCTTAAAATTCTTGGGAAAATTTCAAATATATATATTTTTTTATTGAATGCTGTAAAAACATTGGAAAATATTTCAAAACATTTCAGATGATTTCCTTACATTTCGAAAAAGAATGTAGACGATTTTAAAGGAACATTTTTCAAAAAATTTTAATGTTTGAAGATTACAAAATTTTAGATATAATTCGAATAAGTTTAAAAGATATTTAGAAAAGTTGTAAAACGATTTCAAAATAATTATAAACTTGAAAAGCTTAAATAAAATTTTGAGCCAAATGTATATTTTTGAAAATGTTTTAAATCAATTTTGAAGCTTTTTTAGGATTCTCAAATTTGGAAAATTTTTAAGAGAATAAAAAAAGTTCTTAAGAGTCAAAGGAAAATTTCAAATGATTTTCCTTTTTTTAATAAATTCTAAAAGGAAATTTTAAAATATTTTAAAATATTTGTAATTAGTTCCTAAAATTTCAAAAAAAAAAAATGAAGAATTTCGAGAAAAAGTTTCGAATTTGGCAGGATTAAAAAATTGAAAAGAAAAAGATCGAGTAAATTCAAGAGATATTTAGAAGATTTGGAAAGATTCAAAAATAATTTTAAACTTGATAAGATTTTAACAAATTGGAAACAAAATGTAGATTTAAACAAAAACTTCAGAAGCTTTGAAAGAATTTTGAAAGGTTTCAAGAGAATAAACAAATTTTCTTAAAATTCCTGTGAAAATTTGAAATAATTTCGTGTTTTAAAAAATTAAGTTTTAAAGAAAATTTAAAAGCACTTGAAAACGTTTCGTAAGATTTTTAAAATTGTCAAAGAAGAATCTAAAACATTTTAAGGACACTTTTTTATTTTGCCAAATTTTGCAGAAGTCAAAAAAAAATCGAATAATTTTAAAAGATATTTAGAAGATTTAGAAGTTCTGAGTAGATTCAAAAAAGATTCTAAAAATATTCAAATTCTTGAGATTCCTGGGAAAATTTTCAATGATTTTTTATTTAAAAAAATTAATTTTAAGAGAAAATTGAAAAAAATTACAAAACATTTCAAATGTTTTCCTAAAATTTCGAAAAAGAGTGTAAAAGATTTTAAAGTAAAAAATTTAAATTTGCCAAGATAAAAAAATTTATTTAAAAATCTAGTAAATTCAAGAGATAATAAGATTTGAAAAAATTCAGAAATAATTTTGAACTTAAAGGGATTCCTAAAAATTTTAAACAAAATGTGGACTCTTAAAGATTTTAAGCAAAAGCCTTTAGAAGCTTTTAAAGAATTATAAAAGTTTTCGATAGAATAAACAAATTTTCTTTATATTTCTGAGAAAATTTAGAATAAAATCTTTAAAATAAAATTGTTTTGAAAAATTTAAATTGAAAAAAATATTCAATTTTAAACTTTTCAAAAAATTTCTAAAAATTGTGGGAAAATGTGGAAGTTTTAAGGTGGGAAGTTAGTTTAGAAGATATTTAGGAATTTAAGAGGTTTCGGAGAGGTCAAAAATATTTTTAAACTTGGACGAATTTCCGAAAAATTACAAAATATTTTTAAATTTCTTCGATACTTCTGAAGGTCCTAAACATTTTTCAAACTGACTCGAATTTTTTCTAATATTTCGTAAAATCCTGTAAAATGAAAAAAAAATCTTAAAAATGTTCTAGATTCTTTTTCGACGTATCTGAAATCTTCAAAAATCTTTTATAATTTTCTGAAAAATCTAATTTTAGTCCAAATGTAGGTGTTTAAAAACTGTTAGCAAATAAAAAGTTATTCAAAATTAAAAAAAAATTCATTCGCGCGCGATTGATGATGCTAGTAAGTAGTAAAACTAATTCCAATCATTGATGAATATTCACAGAACTTGAAGAGAATGAAGAAATTCAAAAAGTTACTCGTGAAGTTGATGCCTTAAAACTCGAATTTGAAAATTTATCAAATGCTAAAAATTTAGAAAGAGAAATAAAAAAAGCCTCTGAGGAATTAAAATATACTACGGAGGAAGATGCTGAAATTCAAAGGTAGATAAATTTCTAATCTAAAATAA
>JAUELO010184245.1:0-16442 GCA_032357855.1 Amphibolips quercusostensackenii | reverse complement strand
AATTTCCGTTTAATAAAATTCGTGAATTAGAAAATTCCCATATAATGCAATTACCGAATTAGGAAATTCTCGAATTGGAAAATTCTCCAATAATAAAATTCCCGTTTAATAAATTCCCGAATAATAAAATTCCCAAACAATAAGATTCCCGAATTGGATAATTGTCCAGTAATAAAATCCCGGAATAATAAAATTCTTAAATAATAAAATTCCTAAATAATAAAATTTCCGACAGTTAATGATATTCCCGAATCGGAAAATTTCCGAAAAACATAATTTCCGTTCAAAAAAATTCCCGAATTGAAAAATTCCCATATGGTAAAATTACCGAATTATAAAATTTCCGACAGTTATTAATATTCCCGAAGTAAAAAAAGTTTGAATAATAAAATCCCCGAATAATAAAATTCTCGTATAATAAAATCCCCAAATAATAGACCTCCCAAATTGGAAAATTCCTTAATAATATAATTCTCGAATTGAAAAATTTCTGAACAATATAATCTCAAAACAATAAAATTCCCGAATTGGAAAATTATCGTATAATAAAATTTCCGAATAATAAAATTCTCGTTTTAAAAAGTTCCCGAATTGGACACTTCCCGAATACTAAAATTCCCTGCTTGGAAAATTCCCGAATAATGAAATTCACGAATAAATAATTCCCGAAGTGGAAAATTCCAGAATAATAAAATTGCCGAATAATAAAATTCCCAAATAATATAACTCCTAAGTAGGGAAATTCATGAATAACAACATTCATGGATTGGAAAATTCCCTAATTGGAAAATTTTAGAAAAATAAAATTTCCGAATAAGAAAATTTCTGACAGTTTATATTATTCTCGAATTGGAAAATTCCCGAATAATGAAATTGTTCATAGTTTATACTATTCCCAAATTGAAAAATTTTAGACTAATAAAATCCCCGAATAATCAAATTCACGTATAATGAAATTCCTATATAATAAAATATTCCGAATAATACATTTCCTATTAGTTTATAATATTCTCAAATTGGAAAATTCCCGAATAATAAAATTCCTGACAGTTTATAATATTCTTGAATTGGGAAATTCCCGAATAATAAAATTCACGTATAATAAAATTCCCAAATAATAAATTTTCCGACTTGGAAATTAAATTAAATTAAAAAAGTTTAAAGATTGTTTTTTAAAAATAAATATTATTTATTTAATAAAAATACTATAATAAAATATTTTCCGCAAAGAAAGTTTTCAAATGTTTAAAGAGTTTTAAAATTATTTTTTAAATTTAAAATAACAAATCTGTAACTATTTCATGAAAAAATAAAAATGAGAAAAAGTGCACCTTAAACGGAATAAAATTTCTCGCCAAATTTCCTACGAATCTAGGAACATTTTCCAAACAAACTTTGCAGGATTCAATTCAGCACTGATTTATTTCGAAATTTCTTTTTAATTTTTTTTTTTATCAATTCGATTTTTGGGAACGTTTTTTCGTAATTTTTTAAAAGATGTACATTTTCAAACAAAATTTTTCATCCAGAAATGTATATTTTTGCAGTTATTGTTATTTTAAATTCAAACAATAATTTAAAAAAAACTTTAAACATTTTAAAAAAATTCGTTGACAAAAATGTTTGATTATTGTATGTTCATTAAATAACTAATATTCATTAAAGAAAAGTTTTTTTTAATTGTTTAAATTCGGGAATTTATAATTCGGAAAAGTTCTGTCAGGAATTTTATTTGTCGAGATTTTAAAAATTCAGTAATATTGTAAACTGTCGGGAATGTTATTTTTTCGGGATTTTGATATTTCGGCAATTTCATAATTACGGGAATTTTCTAATTCTGGAATTTTACAATGTTGGAAATTTTATTTATTGGGATTCTCAGTCGTCCCCAAACATGTTTTAAAAAACCTCGCAAATAATATTTTTCTGGACGACTGAAAAATATAAAAAAATTAAATTCCCGACACTCTGAAATTGTGTAATTGGAAAATTTCCAACAGAAAATGGTCGTATTATAGAATATCCGAAATAGAAAATTTTCAAATGATCAAATTCCCCAATTTGAACAGTTAAAAAGTCTAATAAATGTAATAAAAATACGATAATTGCGTATGTTTATTAGAAAATTTTTAAATATTTGAAGTTTTTAAAAATTATTTTTTGAATTTAAAATAAAAATAATTGAGAAAAAAGATGCTTCCAGATGAAAAATTGTAAACTTTTTTTGTTGTTCAAAATCGAGAATTTTCTAGTAGACAATTTTATTATTTGGGAATTTTTAGTCGTCCCAATATTTCCAGAAACTCAAAAATTATTATAAATTCATTTAATTACAAGAATAAACGAAAAAAAATTTTAAAATTGAAAAAATAAATGAAAAACCTTGTGAATAATGTTTTGAGAAACTCAAATTAATTATGAAAAATTCGTTTAGTTAAAAAAAAAATAAAATATTTCAAAAATAAATAATCCGGTTTTCTTGTTCTTAATAATTATGTGAATAAAACTATATTTTAAAAAAGTATTTAACTTTAAAATTAAATAAAACAATTCTTAAAAAACCTTCCAAATAATATTTTGAAAAACTTTCAGATTATTAAAAATTCATGTAATTATAAAAATTAACTAAAAAAAATTGAAAAATAGCTGGTTTTAATGTGCTGAACAATGATCAAAAACACATTTTTAAACAGCCTTTCAATTAGAAACTAAAGAAGTTGAAAAATAACTAAATAAAAACCATTTTAAAAAAGAAATGAAAAACTTGTAAATAATGTTTCGAGAAACTATCAAATTAATTATGAAAACATGGTTTAATTAAAAGAAATAATTTTTCAAAAATAAATCTTCCGCTTTTCGGTGGCAAGTGATCCTATTAAATAATAAAAAAAAAAAAGATTTAAAAAGTAATTTAATTTAAAACTAAAATCATTTACTTTCACTAAAAAATTAATTATGCAAGTAAGTCAAAAATATATTTTAAAAAATGGTTTGATTTGAAAAAGTTAAAAAATAACTAAGTAGAAGATATTATAAAAATTCGTATAATTAAAAGAAATAATTTTAAAACTAAAAAAACCAACCGGTTTTCTGTCTCTTGACAATTATATAAGTAAAAAAATATTTTTAAAAGTATATTAATAAAAAAAACTGAAGAAAAAAAACTGAAACAATTTTTTTTTAAATTAAAAAACCTTGTAAATAATATTTAGGGAAACTCCTAAATTATAAATAGATTGTTTAATTAAAAGAAATAACTGAAAAATTGTGTTCTTGAAAATTGTATAAATGGAAACATTTTTAAAAGGTCTTTTAATTAAAAACTGAAAAAATAAAAAAGTAACTATATGAAGTAATATAAAAAAAATGAAAAACATTTTATATCCAAATTTTAACGATGTAATTTCAGAAGCGAATTTGTTAAAACACTTTAAAAATTAATTAAAAAGTGAAGAGAAAAGAAGAAAAAATAGATTACACCTCAATTTATTTAAAAAAATTTTTAATTTTGCTTCAGTAAACAAGTAGATTTGAAATTAGAACTAAAAACATAAAAAAAACTGAAAAATTTAACGAAACTTTCATTTCACGTGATCATAGATAATAGTGAATAAAAAGGAAATTCCAAAAACGATATTTTAATTTAAAACTGAAAAACATTCATAATAACTAAAAAATTAAGAATTATGAGAACAAATCCGTATTTGTGATTATTAAAATACTAATTGGTTTTTTTGTTATAAAAAATTAAGATATCTCTGATAAGTTATTATGTAACCTGATATAATTATTGGATTAATAAGAGATTAATAAGTTTTGAAATTAAAATTTTTTTTTAACAAAAGATAAAAGAAGTAATTAAAATTGAATCGAATATTTTTTTCCAGGTGGAAGTGGAGTACGAAGTTAGTTCAGACGACAATGAATTAATTGAATTAATTGAGTGAGTATTCTAGATCTGCCCCTCCTTTTTCCACCTCCACTTTTTCCATCTTGAAATCACTAGCATTCCTCGCCTCTGCCACGTGCGATAAGACGATCTTATCTTTTCGGGGTCAGATAATTTTTCTTTTATATTCCTTAATGCTTGGCATTTTAGATTCAGCATTTTCTAGTTATCTCGGAATTTAAACTTCCTTTATTTTTTAAATAAGGATAGTCATCATTTCATTTTTCTTTTCAACATTCGGAATTTAATTATTAATTCCCTTTTCTGAAATTGAGACTTTAATTTTGACTCAAATAATTTTTTGTTATCTTTGATATTTCTTGAAATTATTTTAAATCTTAACAATCTTTGTAAAACCTTTTAAAGTCTTTGTGAAATCTTCGAAATTATTTTAAAAAAAATTTGTAATCTTTGTCAAATATTTTCAAGCTTTTGAAATCTGAAATCTTTTTAAATCGTTGAAATCTTCTAAAATATGATTAAATCTTTAACATATTTGTGAAATCTTTCGAATTTATGTGAAATTTTTGTGAAAACTTCAAACTTTTTTTTCAAAATTTAAATCTTTGTGAAATCTTCGAAATTACTTAAAAATCTTTTAAATCTTTGTGAAATATTTTTAGTCTTTTGAAAACTTTTTAAATCGTTAAATTTTTGAAATCTTCGAAAATGCTTTTAAATCGTTGTGAAATCTTCTAAAATGGTGTTAAATCTTGGTATAATCTTTCAAATCTTTTTAAAATTTTCGAAATCTTTAAAATCTATGAAAATTTTTTGTGAAACCTTCAAAATCTTTTTAAAAAAATTAATCTTTTTGAAATCTTTTGAAATTTTGAAAAATATTTGTGAAATTGTTGAAATCGTACAAAATATTTTAAAATCTTTTAAATGTTTGTGAAATCTTTAAAATCTTCAAAAATGTTTAAAAATCTTGGAAATCTTCGAAATTATTTTAAAATCTTTAAAATTTTGTGAAATATTTTTAATGTTTTGAAATCTTTAAAAAAAAATTTAAATCTTCTAAATATCTGTAAAATATTTTAAATTTTTGCAAAATATTTTTAATCTTTTCAAATTTCTGTGAAGCTTTCAAAATGTTTAAAAAAAATTTAATCTTTGTGAAATCATTGAAATCTTCCAAAATATTTTTAAATCTTTTGAATGTTTGTGAAATGTTTCAAATCTGTATGAAATTTTTGTGAAAGTTTCAAAATCTTTTTAAAAAATTTTAATCCATGTGAAATCTTCGAAATTATTTTCAAATCTTTTAAAACTTTCTGAAATATTTTTAATTTTTTGATAACTTTTAAAATCGTTAAATTTTTGAAATCTTCTAAAATGTTTTTAAATCTTGGTGTAATCTTTGAAACCTTTTTAAATTTTCCGAAATCTTTAAAATCTATGTATTATTTTTGTGAAACCCTCAAAATCTGTTTTTAAAAAAATTAAACTTTGTCAAAATCTTTTGAAAATTTTAAAAATATTTGTGAAATCTTCTAAAATGTTAAAAAAAATCTTCGTGAAGTCTTTGAAATCTTTTAAAAAGTTTTTAAATTTTGATGTAATCTTTTAAATCTTTAAAAAAACTGAAGTCTTTAAAATCTATGATCAATTTTTTCGGAACCTTAAAAATCTTTTTAAAAAATTTAAATCTTTGTAAAATCTTCGAAATTATTTTAAAATCTTTTAAATCTTAATGAAATATTTTTTATCTTTTGAAAACTTTTTAAATCGTTGTTAAATTTTTGAAAGTTTCTAAAATGCTCTTAAATCTTTGTAAAATCTTTGAAATCTTCTAGAATGGTGTTAAATCTTGGTGTAATCTTTAAAATCTTTGAAAAATTTTCCAAATCTTTAAAATCTATGCAAAATTTTGGTGAAATCTTTTAAATTTTCGTGAAATCTTTACAATTTTCTAAAATGTTTAAAATTTTCTAAAATGTTTAAAAATTTTTGAAATATTTCTGAAATCTTTGTAAGTATTTAAAAAAAATTTAAATCTTTGTGAAATATTTTTAATGTTTTGAAATCTTTTTAAATTTTTTTGAAATCTTTAAAATATATGTTCAATTTTTGTGAAGCCTTCAAAATCTTTAAAAAAATTTTAATCTTTGTGGAATCGTTAAAATCTTCTAAAATATTTTTAAACCTTTTCAATGTTTGTGAAATCTTTCAAATCTGTATTAAATTTTTGAGAACTTTTTAAATTGTTGTTAATTTTTGAAATCTTTTAAAATGCTTTTAAATCTTTGTGAAATCTTAAAAATTTTCTTAAATGGTGTTAAATCGTGGTATAATGTTTAAAATCTTTTTAAAATTTTCGACATCTTTAAAATCCATGTAAAATTTTTGTGAAACCTTTTAAATCTTTTTAAAAAAATTTAATCTTTGTGAAATCTTTGAAATCTGCTAAAATATTTTTTCATCTTTTAAATCTGTGAAATCTTAAGAATTTCTGTGAAATCTCTAAAATGTTAATAATTTTTTTTTAAATCTAAAAAAAAATTTGAAATCATTTGAAATCTTTCAAATTGTTATGAAATATTTCAAATCTTTAACATCATCTTTTTGAAATTTTTTGAAATCTTCTAAAATATTTTTAAAGATTCTTAAATCTTTTAAATCTTTGTTAAATCTTTGATTTTTCTTTAAAGCTCTAAAATCTTTTAAATCTTTGTTAAATCTTTGGAATTTTTGTGAAATCTTTAAAATTTTAAAAAATTTGAAATATTCAAAATCTTTTGACATTATTTAAAAAGTTAAACATCTTTTTGAAATCTTTGTGAAGTTTTTAGAATTTTTAAAGAAAATTTAAAATCTTTGAAATCTTCAAAATCGTCGTGACATTTAAAAAACATTCTAACATATTTTTAAATATTTCAAAATTTTTGTTAAATCTTTGATTTTTTTTTAATCTTTAAAATCTATTCAAATCTTATGAAATCTTATGAAATCTTTGAATTTTTTGTGAAATCTTTAAAATCTTTTAAAATGTTTTGAAATTTTTGAAGTTTTTTGAAATCTTTAAAATCTTTGTGAAATCTTTGAAATTTTGATGAAAAATTCAACAAAATTTGAAATCTTTGAAATAAAATCTTTGTGAAATATTTAAAATCTTCTAAAATATTTTGAAATCTTTTGGAACATGTGAAATCTTTAAAAAAAATTGAATTTTATGAAATATTTGTGAAATCATAAAAATTTTAATGATTTTATTTATGTATATATTTTTATATTCTTTATTGTATGGAATTTACGTAAGATTCAGTGTTTTCTAATTATCTCGGAATTTAAACTTTCTTAATTTTGTAGATAAGGAGAGTCATCAGTTTATTTTTCCTTCTTACATTCGTAATTTATTCATTAATTCCCTTTTCTGAGATCTGGTCTAATGTGATTTGAGAAGTTTTAATATATTTTTGTTAATTAGATACTTAATTATTAATTTATTATCTCTTATTGATTTATTATCGTCATACGTTATTTGTTATTATCAAAAAAAAAAGTTGTAACAAGGTTACTGTATTATAATTTTTGGAAATTTTTAAAATCTTTAGACATTTTTCTATAATACTTCTGTATTTTATCTTTAACTTTGAACCTAACTTTATATTGTTTTTAATTTCCTTTTATCGTAGACCTTGAACTTTGAAAATCAATTATATAAATATAAAAAACAGTTTTAATAATAATTAAAATTAATTTTAAAATCCTTTTTTATTAGATGAACCCTCGAATAAATATTTTACTCAATAAGTCAAATATTAAATGATTATATTTTAAAATAAATAAATAAATTATTTTGTAAATTTAATTTTTTTTCTGAAGGCCCGATGGAGAGGACGTAGAAGTTGAAACGGTCGTCATATCCGAGAAAAATGTCAACCAAGGAAGGGAAAGAGCTGGACCTCAGGATTTCGATATTTGTAAAGTGATAGGCAAAGGCGGTTATGGAAAAGTCTTCCAAGTTCGCAAAAGAACTGGCAAAGATACTGGAAAGCTTTTTGCTATGAAGGTAAATTACCAATTTTCTTCTACAATCTAAAATCTTTCGAAAATCTTTTTATGAAATCTTTGAAATTTGCTAAAATATTTTTGACTCTTTAAAATATTTGAAATTTTTCTGAAATCTTTAACAAATTTTGAAATGTTTGTAAATTTTTTTAAATATTTTCAGATCTTTTAAATGTTTGTGCAATCTTTTATATCTTTTAACATTTTTTAACATATTGGTGAATACTTCAAAATTTTAAAAAATTTGAAATCTTTAAAATCTTTGTGAAATTTGTTTGAAACCTTACAAATTTTTAAAAATATTTCTGAAATCTTTAAGATCTCCTAGAATATTTTTAAATCTTTTAAATCCTTGTGAAATATTTAAAATTTTGGTGAATTTTTAAAAATGTTTTGAAATATTTGAACTCTTCAAATCTTTAAAATCTTTGTGAAATTTTTGAAATCTGCTAAATTATTTTTAAATCTTTGAACTCTGCTGAAATATTGAAAAAAAATTATATCTTCGAAATTTTTGTGAAATTTTTTAAATATTTTGAAATCTTTGTGAAATATTTAAAAATATTTAAAATCTGTGTAAAATTTTTTTGGAAGCTTGGAATTTTCTGCAATATTTTAAAATCTGTTTAATGTTTGTAAAATCTTCGAAATCTTCTAAAATGCTTTTAAGTCCTGGTGTAATTTTTAAAATCTAAGAAAAATTTTTTGAAAATATTTCCGAAATCGTTAAAATCTTCTAAAATATTTTAAAATCTTTTAAATGTTTGTGAAATCCTTGAAATCTGCTAAAATGTTTAAAAATCTTTGAGAAATCTTTAAAATCTTTTTTAATTTTTTGTGATCTTTAAAATCTATGTCAAATATTTGTGAAACCTTCAAAATCTAAAAAAAAAAAACAAATTTCAGTCTGCGAAATCTTTTGTAATTTTGAAAGTATTTGTGAGATCGTTTAAATCTTTTAGAATATTTTAAAATCTTTTAAATGTTTGTGAAATCTTTTAAATGTTCTAAAATGTTTTTAAATATTGGTGTAATCTTTAAAATCTTCAAAAAATATTTGAAATCTTTAAAATCTATGTTTAATTTTTGTGAAACCTTCAAAATCTTCCTAAAACATTTTAATCTTTGCGAAATCTTTAATTTTAAAAAATATTTGCGAGATCGCTGAAATCTTCTAAAACATTTTTAAATCTACTCAGTTTTTGTAACATATTTAAAATTTTTCTGAAATATTTTTAATCTTACGAAATGCTTAAGATCTTTGTTGAATCTTTGAAATCTTTTAAAATATTTCTAAGTCTTTTCAATGTTTGTGAAATCTTTGAAATGTTCTAAAATGTTTTTAAATATTGGTGTAATCTTTAAAATCTTCAAAAAATATTTGAAATCTTTAAAATTTATGTTGAATTTTTATGAAATCTTCAAAATCTTTTTAAAAATTTTAATCTTTGCGGAATCCTTTGTAATTTTTTTAAATATTTGCGAGATCGCTGAAATCTTCTACAATATTTTTAAATCTTGAAATTTTCTGAAATGTTTGAAAAACTTTTCAAAATCTTTAAAAACTTCAAAACATTTTTAAATATTGGGGTAATCTTTAAAATCGTAAAAAAATTTCAAATCTTAAAAATCTATGTTAATTTTTTGTAAAACCTTCAAAATCTTCTTACATTTTTTAAAATCTTTGTATAATCTTTTCAAATCTTCTAAAATGTTTTAAAATCTTGGTGTCGTTCTTAAGATCTTTTTGAAACTTCAAAATCTATGTAAAATTTTTTTGGAATCTTGAAATTTTCTAAAATATTTTCATATCTTTTAAATGTTTGTGAAATCTTTTAACATATTTTTTGATATTTTAAATGTTTGTAAAATCTTCGTAATCTTCTAAAATATTTTTAAGTCCTGGTGTAATCTTTAAAATCTTTTTTAAATTTTCCACATCTTTAACATCTATGAAAATTTAAAAAAAAAATTCTGAAATAGTTGAAATCCTTTAGAATGTTTTTCAATGTTTAAAATGTTTGTGAAATACTTGAAATCTGCTAAAATCTTTTAAAATATTTTAAATCTTTGTGAAATCTTAAAAATCTTTTTTAATTTTTTGAGATCTTCAAAATCTATCTCAAATATTTGTAAAACCTTCAAAATCTTTTAAAAAAATTCAATCTTTGCGCAATCTTTTGTAATTTTCAAAAGTATTTGTGAGGTCGTTTGAAACTTCTAAAATATTTTTAAATCTTTTAACTGTTTGTGAAATCTCTGAAATCTTCTAAAATGTTTAAAAAACTTGGTGAAATTAAAAAAAAAATTTTAATTTTTTGAGATCTTTAAAATCTATGTCAAGCATTTGTGAAACCTTCAAAATCTTTAAACAAAATTTTAGTCTTTGCGAAATCTTTTGTAATTTTGAAAGTATTTGTGGGATCGTTTAAATTTTCTGAAATATTTTTAAATGTTTTAAATGTTTGTGAAATCTTTTATATCTTTTAAATTTTTTTAAATCTTGTTGAATTCTTTAAAATTAAAAAATTTGAAATCTTTAACATCCATGTGAAATTTGTTTGAAACCTTAAAAATCTTTTTCAATTTTTCTAATTTTTGTGAAATCTTAAAAAAAATTTAAAATATTTGTGAAATCTTTAAGATCTTCTAGAATATTTTTGAATCTTTTAAATCCTTGTGAAATCTTTGAAATTTTGCTGAATTTTTAAAAATGTTTTAGAATATTTGAAGTCTTTTAAAATCTTTAAAATCTTTGTGAAATTTTTGAAATCTGCTAAATTATTTTTAAATCTTTGAAGTCTGCTGAAATATTAATAAAAAATTATAAAATCTCCGAAATTTTTGTGAAATTTTAAAAATATTTTAAAGTCTTCTAAATTTTTGTAACGTATTTTAAATTTTTGTGAAATATTTTTAATCTTTTGAAATGCTTAAAACCTTTCTTGAATCTTTGCAATCATCTTAAATATTTTTAAGTCTTTTAAATGATTGTGTAATCTTTTGAATGTTCTTTATTTTTTTTTAAATATTGGTGTAATTTTTAAAATCTTAAAAAAATATTTGAAATCTTTAAAATCTATGTTGAATTTTTATGAAACCTACAAAATCTTTTTAAAAAATTTTAATCTTTGCGAAATCTTTTGTAATTTTTAAAAATATTTGCGAGATCGCTGAAATCTTCTTAAATACTTTTAAATCTTGAAATTTACTAAAATTTTTGAAAAACTTTGTGAAATCTTTGAAATCTTCTGAAATATTTTTTAATATTGGGGTAATCTTTAAAATCTTAAAAAAATTGAAATCTTTAAAATCTATGTTCATTTTTTGTAAAATCTTCTTAAATTTTTTAAATCTGTGTATAATCTTTTAAAATTTTTTTAAATATTATAAAATCTTGGTGTAATCTTTAAGATCTTTTTAATTCTTCAAAATCTATGTAAAATTTGTTTGGAACCTTTTTAAATTTTCTAAAATATTTTTAAATCTTTTTAATGTTTGTAAAATCTTTGAAATCTTCTAAAATTTTTTAAAGTCCTGGTGTATTCTTTAAAAACTTTTTAAAATTTTCGATATGTTTAAAATCTATGAAAAATTTTTTAAAAATATTTCCGAAATCTTAGAAATCTTCTAAAATATTTTTAAATATTTAAAATGTTTGTGAAATCCTTGAAATCTGCTAAAATGTTTGAAAATCTTTTTTAAATCTTCAAAATCTTTGTTAAATATTTGAAATCTTGTATCAAAGTTCGTGAAATCTTTGAAATCTTCTAAAATGTTTTAAAATCTTGGTTTTATCTTTTAGGTCTTTTTAAATCTTTAAAATCTGTGTAAAATTTTTTTGGAACGTTTGAAATTTTCTAAAATATTTTTAAATCTTTTTAATGTTTTGTAAAATCTTCGAAATCTTCTAAAATGTTTCTAAGTCCTGGTGTAATCTTTAAAAACTTTAAAAAATTTTCGATATCTTTAAAATCTTTAAAAAAATTTTTAAAAATATTTCCGAAGTCTTAGAAATCTTCTAAAATATTTTTAAATCTTTAAAATGTTTGTGAAATCCTTGAAATCTGCTAAAATGTTTAAAAATCTTTGTGAAATCTTGAAAATCTTTTTTAATTTTTTGTGATCTTTAAAATCTATGTCAAATATTTGTGAAACCTTAAAATCTTTTTTTTAAAAATTTAGTCTGCGAAATCTTTTGTGATTTTTAAAAATATTTTTGAAATCCTCAAAATCTTTGTTAAATATTTGAAATCTTGTATCAAAGTTCGTGAAATCTTTGAAATCTTCTAAAATGTTTAAAAATCTTCTCAAGTATTTTTTCAAATCTTCTAAATATTTGTGAAATATTTGAAAATTTTCTGAAATCTTTAACAAATTTTGAAATGTTTGTAAAAATTTTTAAATATTTGCAAATCTTTTAAATGTATATGAAATCTTTTATATCTTAAAATTTTTTTTAAATCTTGGTGAATTCTTCAAAATTGAAAAAATGACATTTTTAAAATCTACGTGAAATTTGTTTAAAACCTTAAAAAAAAATTTTTTAACTTTTCTAATTTCTGTGCAATCTTAAAGAAAAAGTTTTAAATATTTGTAAAAACTTTAGGATCTTCTAGAATATTTTTGAATCTAATCCTTGTGAAATCTTTGAAATTTAGGTGAATTTTAAAAAATGTTTTGAAATATTTGAACTCTTCTGAAATCTTTGAAATCTTTGTTAAATTTTTCAAATCTGCTAAATTATTTTTAAAAATTTATGAAATCTTTGAAATTTGAAAAATATTTTGAAATCTTTAAAATCTTTGTAAACTCTTCTAAAATATTTGAAAATCTTTGTGAAATATTTAAAATCTTTTTAAAATTTTCGAAACCTTTAGAATCAATGTAAAACTTTTGTGAGACCCTCAAAATCTTTACAACATAATTTTAATCTTTGGGATTTTTTTTTTGAAATTTTAAAAAATATTTGTAAAATCGGTGTAATCTTTTAAAATGTTTTCAAACCTTTTAAATGTTTGTGAAATCTTTGAAATATTTTTAAATGTTTTAAAATCTTCGCGAATTCTTTAAAATCTTCCAAAAAAATTTAAATCTCGGTGAATTCTTCAAAATTAGCAAATTGAAATCTTTAAAATCTTTGTGAAATTTGTTTGAAATCTCAAAAAATCTTCTTTAATTTTTCTAATTTTTGTGAAATCCTAAAAGAAATTTTAAAATTATTTGTGAAATCTTTAAGATCTTCTAAAATATTTTTTAAGTCTTTGAAGTCTGATGAAATATTTTTAAAAATTTATGAAATCTTTGAAATTTTTAAAATATTGTGAAATCTTTAAAATCTTTGTGAAATCTTTGAAATCTTCTAAAATATTTTTAAATCTTTGCGAAATCTTTTGTAATTTTTAAAAATATTTGAGAGATCGTTGAAATCTTCTAAAATACTTTTAAATCTTCTAAATTTTCGCAACATATTTTTAATTTTTGTGAACAATTTTTAATCTTCTAAAATGTTTTTAAATATTAGTGTAATCTTTAAAATCTTTGAAAAAATTTTGAAATCGTTAAAATCTATGTTGAATTTTTATGAAACCTTCAAAATATTTTTAAAAAAATTTTAATCTTTGCGAAATCTTGTGTAATTTTTCAAAACATTTGCGAAATCGTTGAAATCTTATAAAATATTTTTAAATTTTTTGATATCTTTTAAATGTTTTTAAGTCCTGGTGTAATCTTTAAAATCTTAAAAAAAATTTTGAAATTTTTAAAATCTATGCAAAATTTTTGTGAAATCTTCAAAATCTTAAAACAAATGTAATCTTTGCGAAATCTTTTGTAATTTTAAAAATATTTGTGAGATCGTTTAAATCTTCTTAAATATTTTCAAATCTTTTAAATGTTTTTGAAATCCTTGAAATTTCTTAAAATGTTTAAAAATTTTGGTGAAATCTTTAAAATCTTTTTAAATTTTCCGAAACCTTTAAAATCAATGTAAAATTTTTGTGAAACCTTCAAAATCTTAACAACAAAATTTTAATCTTTGTGAAATCTTTTAAAATTTTTAGAAATATTTTTAGACATATTTCAGAAATCTTAAAAATCTTTGTTAAATATTTGAAATCTTTTAAAGCATTTTTAATGTTTTAAAATTTCGTGAAATCTTTGAAATCTTCTAAAATGTTTAAAAAAGCTTTTAAAATATTTTTGTTTAATCTTCTAAATAGTTGTAAAATATTTTAAATCTTTGCGAAATATTTTTAATCTTTTCAAGTTTTTAAAAAATTTTGTAAAATCGTTGTAATCTTCTAAAGTGTTTTTACACCTTTTAAATGTTTGAAAAATCTTTGAAATCTTCTAAAATGTTTTTAAATTTTGACGAATTCTTTAAAATCTTTTAAAGTTTTTTAAAATCTTTAAAATCTATGTGAAATCTTTTGAAATCTTTGAAATCATGTAAATCGTTTTTAAATCTTGGTGTATCTTCAAAATAAATAAAAAATCTTCTGAAATCTTTAAAATCTATGTTTATTTTTTTATGAAACATTGGTGAAGTCGTTGAAATCTGCAAAATATCTGTAAAATATTTTAAATCTTTTGAAATCTTTGCGAAATCTTCAAAAAAAAATTAAAATGTTCAAAAATTTTTAGGAAGGGAAAGAGCTGGATCACAGAATTTTCTTTCTTTGTGAAATCTTCAAAACCTTTTTTAAAAATTTGAAATCTTTTGAAATTGTTGTGAAATCTTTGTGAAGTCTTTGAAATGGGACGACTGGAAAATCAGGGAAATTCAGATTAAGTTTTGATTAATTTTGATCTAATTCAATTTTTAAACAAAGCGTTGAATCTTAAACAAATGAATTTCAACCAAGAATGTTTACTTCTAAATCTAAATCTTTGTAAAAAGTTAAAAAAAATTCTAAAATATTTTTAATTTTTTGAAATCTTCGTGAAATTTTTAGGAAGGGAAAGAGCTGGATCATAGAACTTTCTTTTTTGTGAAATCTTCAAAATCTTTTTAAAAAATCTTAAATCTTTTAAAATTGTTGTGAATTCTTTGTGAAGTCTTTGAAATGGTTGAGTTTCCAATTAAAACATATGAATTTTTCACAAAAAAAAAAGAATTGATAAATTTTCATTTAACTAAATTATTTTCCAACAAAAAGAGAAGAATAATTTTTAACAAAATAGTTAAATTTTGAATAAAAAAATAAATAAAAAAACGATGAATCTTCTACCAAGAGAAAAAATTATTGGGAAAGTAGTTGAATTTTCAAATAAAACATTAATTTTTAACAGGTAATAGAATGGATAAATTTTCAGTTGAAGAAATTAATTTTCGACAACAAAAAAAAAACGAATTTTCAACCGAATAGTTTAAAATTAAAAGAGAGCGTTGGATCTTCAACCAAAAAAGGGAATTATTAGGAAAGTACTTGAATTTTAAACCAAAAAGATAAATTTTCAATCAAGCAGATTCATTTTCCACAAAAAAATGACTTATCGACAAAGTACATGAATTTTTAAATAAAATATATTAATTTTTATTTAAAAATTGAATAGTTGAAGTTTTATACGAATAAAATTTTTTTTCAACAAAAAAAGACGAATTTTCAACAAAGTGCATGAATTTTCGAACAAACAGTTGAATTTTCAAATAAAAAATATAAATTTTCACACAAAAATAAATTTGTTACATTTTTAGTTGAATAGATTCTTGCCAAAAAAATTCCTACAAAATAGTTTACATTTTAACCAAAGAGATGAATTTTTAACCAAACAGGTGAATTTTCAACAAAGAATGTTCATTTTCTACTAAAAAAGACGAATTTTAAAAGAAATACATGAACTTTTAACCAATTAGTAGAATTTTCAAATAAAAAAGATCAATTTTCAAACAAAAATGAAATAGTTAAATTTTCTTATAAAAAATTAATTTTGAATACCAAACAAGTTTTCAACGAAAAAAAATGTTAGTTAAGAAGAAAAAAATGTTTCAATCAAATTGTTGAATTTGACAGCCAAAAGGACAGGCTTTCAACAAAATTTTTAAATTTTCATTAAAATAAGTCAATTTAAACCAAATAATAAAATTTTAAACCAAGAAGAATGAATTATGTACCAATAATTTTATATTAGACTCTTCTTCTAAATTTTATATTAGACTCTTCTTCTAAAAAGAATGAACTTTCTACCAAAAAAGTTTGTGTTATTTTATATAAAAATATAATTATTAAGTTGTCATAAAAATTAATTTTATTATTAATAGCAAATTTATTAAAATATAAAAATAAATGTAAAAATCCCCATAAATCTAGACTGCACAAAATTTTAGGCCCTGCATTTAACGCTCTTAAAACGACTCGGGTTCTCGCCAGATCCATAATAAGTCAACAAGAATGCATTGTTTAATGTAATATTTCAACCACATAATCTGAAGACAATTATGTCGGTTGGAACAGAGAGATTTTTTCGAAAAATGTTC
>JAUELO010182541.1:0-16464 GCA_032357855.1 Amphibolips quercusostensackenii | reverse complement strand
TGGGATGGGATGGGATGGGATGGGATGGGATGGGATGGGATGGGATGGGATGGGATGGGATGGGATGGGATCGGATCGGATGGGATAGGATGGGAATGGAAAGGATAAGATAGGATAGAATATGATAGCATAAAATAGGATAAGATGTGATAGAAAATAATAAGATTAGATAGGAGAAGATAGCATACGATAGGATTAGATATGACAGGATAGGGTAGGATTGGATAGGATAGGATAGAATAGGATAGAATAGGATGAGATAGAATGGAATAGGGTAAAATAGGACAGGATAGGATAGGATATGATAGGACATTATCTGAATTTTTTAAATTCTCAGAATTTTGAGAATTTTATGAAATCCTTGAATTTTAGCAATTTCTTGAATTTTCTGAATTCTCTAAATATCTTTAGTTCTGTCAATTCGCATAATATTAAAAGGTTTTTGGTAGATATCACATAATAAACAGTAATTGTTTTAAGTTTTTTCACATAATATTTTATTTTGCTTAAAAACAATTTTGACATAGTTTCGAAATGCTTGCATCGCAGTGATAGAGAGTAATCATATTAAAGGAAGTAAAATTAATATAGCACTTGTTTTTAAATTTTTCTATTTTTACGAAGCTCGGGCTGAAACTCAAATACGTATCCGATAGAAGCAATACCTGAACTTTCTTAATTAAAACCCATATTTCGACAAAAACGAGACTAAGAACATTTAGTAACAAAAAATTGGAACCAATGGACATTTTTTGAAAGATTTCGGGACAGGGGTGAAATGACCACAATTGAACTGATTTAATCATATTTCTGAATCATTTTATGTCTTTCTGAAAGCACCGATCATTTGTGAGAAGATGTGAAAAAATTAAATTTTTTGCCTAATTACATTTTGTCAAAAAATTATAATTAATAGAAAGTATATAAAACCCTATAATAGAAATAATAATGTTAATACAAAGTAAATAAATATTGTTTGTTAAAAAAAGTACTAATTCATTTTTTAGCAGACCTAGAAGAATAAGCTATTTACCAAAAAAAAATTTTAACTTAATTTTTTTGTGCTGAATCATTCAGGTTCAGGTACCACAGCAGAACGAATAGCCTTTGACCAGCGTTTGAAGAAAAATTGATTTAGTGGATCCTCTGTCGATAATGGTTCAGTCACGTTGGCAATATTGCCATCTATGCGGACTTTAACCCTTTGAAATGTAGTATTAAGTTCCTCAGTACGGACTTCTAACGGAAGCAAAAATGTATTTAGGATTACTCCAATTACGTAATTGTTCTCTACTCCTATAATATAAAGGCCTGCTGGTAAAAATAGAACATCTCGCCTTGAAAACGCATATTCAAAGTGATGAACATCAAGTCGAATGGGAAGGGGATGAATTGCATCCTCTTTATGTGGCCAAGCTGATTCTGGAAAAATTAATTATTAGTAGCAAATACTTGTTTAAGTGGAATATTTTTTATTGTTCTGAGTTTCCCGACTTCATTTATATATTTCGAATTTCTGAAATTCCTAAATGCTCGTAAATCACAGTAGATACTGAATTCCCTAAATTCTTGCAATTCCTCTAATTTTAGAAATTCTGTCAATTCACTGAAATTTGTGGATTCAATAAATTTACCAAATTCCATTAATGCTGGAAAGTCACTGAGTATCTTGAATTCTCTGAATTCTCTGAATTCTCTGAATTCTCTGAATTCTCTTAATTTCTTGAATTCCCTATATTTCCCAGAATCCTCAAATTACCTAAATTATCTTAAATCTTTACATTTTTTGAATTGTCTTAACACCCTGAATACCCTCTCTTCCTTAAATTTTCGGAATTCCTTAAATTCCCCTAGATTCCAAAATCCCCCGAATTTTCTGAATTCCCTGAATGCCTGAATTCCTCGAATGATTTCAGTACTTTAAGCACCTTGAATTCTCTAAATTTCTTGGATTCTCTTAATGCCTTGTATTTTCTATATTCCTTGAATTCCCTGAATTCCTTAAATTTCCGAAATTCTTTAAATCTTTTTAACTCCTAAGATTCTATGAATTCTTTGAATCACATAAATTCCTTGAAACATGTAAAATTTGTTTAATTCCATTAATTCCTTGAATTTCCTGAAGTTCCTCAATCCTCTAAACTCTAAATTTCCTAAATTTCTTAAATCATGCAAATTATGAAATTCTCTAAATTACATGCATTCACTGAATTTCTTCAATTCTCTTAAATCCCTTAAATTCTTTAAATTCCTTGTAATGTCTGAACTTCTTGAATATTTTGAATTCTTAAGTTCCTTGTACTCACTGAGTTTCTTGAATTTTCTAAGTTCCCTGTACTCACTGAGTTTATTGAATTCTCTAAGTTCCCTGCAATCTCTGATTTCCTTAAATTCTCTAAATATTTTTAATATTTTGAACTGTTTGATTTACCTGAATTCCTTAAATTCTCTAAATATTTTTAATATTTTGAATTTTTTGATTCACCTGAATTCCTTAAATTCAATGAATCCTTAAAATTCTTTTAATTCCATGAATTCCCTAAAATCCTTTAATGTTTTGAATTTTTTGAATTCCTTGTATTCTCTAAGTTTCTTGAATTCACTAAATATCTTGATTTCTCTTAATTCTTCAAAATTTTGGAATTTCTTGAATCCTCTGCATACCTTGAATTCCCTGAATTCCTTGAAACGCGTGAATACTTTGCATCCCCTGAATTTCTTGAATTCTCTGAATTTTTTAATTCTCTAAATTCCTTAAATTAGCTAAATTCCTTGAGTACTCTGAATTCCTTAAATTCTTCGAATTCCTTGAATTCTTTGGATTTATGCAATTCTTTAAATTCCTTGAATTCCCTGAACTCTTTAAATTATCTGAATTCGTTAGGTTTTCGGAATTTCTTAAATTCTCTGTAAACCTTGAATTCCCTAAATTCCTTGAAATCCCTGAATTCTTTGAATCCCCTGAATTCCTTGAATTCTCTGAATTTTTTTATTATCTCAATATCTTGAAATAGCTGAATTCCTTAAATTTTTTAAATAACTTGCATTTTTTGAATTTCTTGAATTCTCTGAATTTCAATAAGTCTCTGAATTCCTTGAATTTCCTAAATTTCTTAAATCCTTTAAATTTATTCAATTCTCTAAATTTCTTCAATTCTCTCAATTCCTTGAATTCTTTAAATTCCGTGAATTCTCTGAATTATTTTGGAATTTCTGAATTTTTCGAATTCTCTATGTTTCGTGAATTCATTAAGTTCCTTAAAGTATCTGAATTCCTTAAATTCTCTAAACCCTCTAAATTCTCTGAATTCTCTAAATTTTCTAAATTTTTTAAATTCTCTAAATTCTTCGAATTTTCTGAATTCCTTGAATTCTTTGAATTCTGTCGTTTCTTAAATACTCTGAATTCTTTAAATTTAGTGGTTCCTCAAATTCTCTGGATTCCTTAAATTTTAGAATTCTTTTTATTACCTGAATTCTTCAAATTCCTTGTATACGTTAAATTCTCTGAATTCTTAGAAATTTTCCTAATTTCCTTAATCCCCTACAGTCCCTTATTTTTCTAAATTCTTTGAATTATCTAAATTCCTTAAGTTTTTTGAATTTCTTGAATGCACTGAATTCCTTAAATTTGCTAAATTTCTTGAATAAAATTTCTTAAATTTTCTGAATTTCTTAAATTCTCTAACTTCCTTGAATTACCTGAATTCCTTAAACATGCTGAATTCCTTGAATCCCCGAAATTTCGTGAGTCCCCTTAATTTCTTGAATTTTGCAAATTCCTTGACTCCTTTTAATTCTTTGAAATTTTTCAATTCACTAAATTCGTGGAATTCACTAAATTCGTCAAATTCACTTAATTATTTGAATGTCTTAAGTTCTTGAAATTCCTTAAATTCTATGAATTTTTTGAATTTAATGAATTTCTTAAATTCTTTAAATTCCTTGAATTCTCTGAATTCATTCAATTACTTGAATTCCCTGAACTCTTTAAATTCTCTAAATTCCTTGGATTTTCTGAATTTCTTAAATTCTCTGGATTCCTTAAACTCTCTAAATTATCTCCTTTCCCTGAATTCTCTAATTTCCTTAAATTATCTGAACATCTTGAATATTTTTAATTCCTTGAATTATATGGATTCCTCGAATTCATTGAATTCCTTGAATTCTTTCAATTCCTTGAATTCTCTGAAATCCTTGAATTTTTTGAATTTTTTGTATTCTTTGAGTTTCTCAAATTCACTGAATGTTTTGATTTCTCTTAATTCCTTAAATTTTCGGAATTTCTTGAATTCTCTGAATTTTTTTAATTCTCCGAATTCCTTAAATTAGCTGCATTCCCTGAGTTCTCTGAATTTCTTGAATTCTTTGAATAAATTGCATTCTTTGAATCCATTGAATTCTTTTAATGACTTGAATTTTTATTTCTCTGATTTCCTTAAATTATGTGAATTCCTTAAGTTCTCTGAATTTCTTAAATGCAGTGAATTTCTTAAATTTTCTAAATTTCTTGAATCATTTAAATTCCTTAAATTATCTGAACTCCTTGAATTCTCTAAGCTCCTTGGATTGATTGAATTCCTTAAATTATATGAATTCCTTGAATTCTCTAAATTCTATAAATTCTCTGAATTCTTTGAATTTTCCAAATTCCTTGAATTCTTTGAATTTTGTGATTCCTTGAATTTTTTGAATTCTTTGAGTTTAGTGGTTCCTGGAATTCTCTAAATTCCTTAAATTCTCAGAATTCTGTTTAGTACCTGAATTTTTCGAATTCCTTGTATACGTTAAATTCTCTAAATTCTCAGAAATTTTCCTAATTTCCTTAATCCACAACAGTCCCTTATTTCTCTGAATTCCTTGAATTATCTGAATTCCTTAAGTTCTCTGAATTTCTTAAATGCACTGAAATTCTTGAATTTCTTAAATTTCTTAAATCATTCAAATTCCTCAAATTCTTTGAATTCCTTAAGTTCTCAGAATTCCCTACATTCTCTTAATTCCTTGAATTCTCTGCAATCCTAAAAAGCTCTGAATTTTTTTAATTCTCCGAATTCCTTGATTTACCCGAATTTCTTAAATTTACTGAATTCCTTAAATTAGCTGAATTCCTATAATCCCCTTAATTCCGTGAGTCCTGTAAATTTCTTGAATTTCGCGAATTCCTGGACTCCTTTGAATTCTTTGAATTCTTTGAATTTCTTTAATTCACTTAATTCGTGGAATTTACTAAATTCGTTCAGTTCACTTAATTATTTAAATTTCTTAAGTGCCTTAAATTCCTTAAATTTCAGGTATTTTTCGAATTTTATGAATTTTTTATATTCTTTGAAGTTCCTGAATTCTCTGAAGTTCTTGGCACCCCTAAGAAACCAAAATTCTTTGAATTCCCTACATTTCTTGAAACCCATGGATTCCTTCAATCCCCTAAATATCTTAAATTTTTAGAATTCCCTAAATTTCCTGAATTTCCTAAATTCCTTGAATCTCCTAATTTTCCTAAATGTCGTGAATTCTTTGATTTCCCTAAATTTTTTGAATTCATGGAAATCACTGAATATGTCGAATCCTTCAAATTATTCAAATTCCTTAAGTTCATAAAATTCCCTAAATTCTCTGAATTCCTTGAATGCTTTGATTTTTTTACATTCTTCTGAATACTCTGAACGCAGAATTCAGAGAACCCTAAGAAATTTAAAAGAATGCAAAGGTATTCAAAATATTTAAAAAATAATGCTCTAAGGGAGTGTGTATTAATTACTAATTTAAAAATATGAAGAGTCATTTAAGTAGTTAGATTTTTTATTTAACGATCTTCATTTAATAGTATATTATTTATATTAATATATATTTACCTATTCGATAAGGGCAAACAACCAAGATGAAGAATAGAACACAAATCACAGTCTTCATTTTTTTTAAATTAGAGAAAAAAATTTCAAGAATATCGATAAGTGTATAACTAATGATTTTTTTTAAGTTTCAGGATATTTTATACTAGTCGCTATCACACTCGTCATTTTAAATTATTTGTGATTTAATAAAATGTTGCATCACACTTTAATCGTTAAAATAATTCAGATTTATGACATCACGGAGAAACTACGATTTTAATAATTTTATGGAATTAAATGAGTCAGCGACACTACTTTAATAGATATCAGATGAAAAATATGTTTTTGCTGTGTACAATAGATTACGATTACCTATTTGTTCACTTAAATTGTTAAGTATAAGAATAAATGTTAAGTGAATTAAATATTTTGCAGGAACATAATAATCTTTGATTTTAACCAATCAGTTCATTTAAGTTCATTTTTTTATTTTAATTTTTCACTAAAAGAATCTGTAAATTTTTTTATTTCTAGAAATTCTCTTAATTCGTTACATTTCTAGAAATTCTCTAAATTCCTTAAATTCTCTAATTTTCTTGAATTTTATGAATTTTTGAAATTCTTTAAAATCCTTGAAATTATTAGTTCATAAAATTCATTTTAAACTACAAAAAGAAAAAAATAAATTTTGAAATGATTTTTTCCCCTCTAACAGTGACTGTACAATTTCCACAATTTTTTTATTACAGGATAGATGAAGATTTAAATTTTTGTATGTTGGTCTATAAATTTCTATGGCTTTAAAAATTATTTGTCTTTTTAAAATTGAATCTTTAAATTTACCTAGTCTCGACTCTTTGGCTAAATCCCACTTCAAGAAGATCTACAATTTTCTTACTTTCATTACTTTTGTATTTTAGATATATACAAAGAAATTTATACTGAGGAAAATAAAAAACGCTTATTTTAATCTGCATTTGGTGTTTATTTTTAACAGAAATACATTTTTGAAAATATACATTCACGACGATCGTTACAAAAAAAATTTCTAAAAATTTTCTGAATTCCTTGAATTCCCTAAATTTACTAAATTCCTTAAATTTTCTAAAATCCTTAAATATGCTGCATTTCTCGTATTTATTTAATTCCTTAAATTTTCTAAAATTTTCAAAATTCTCTGCATTTTCAGTAATTCTCAGAATTTCTAGAAATTCGCTGAATTCCTTAAATTCCCTAAATTTCTTAAATTCTCTGAAATCCTTAGATCTGATGCCTTCCTAGTATATATTTAATTTTTTTAATTTTTGGAAATTTCCAAAATTCTCTTAATTTCAAGAAATTGTCTGAATTTCTAGAAATTCTCTGAATTTCCAGCAATTCTCTGGATTTCCAGGAATTTTTTGAATTGCTACAAAATTCTCTGGAATTACTTAAAGTCCCTAAATTCCTTGAATTCACTAAATTCCTTGAATCCTCTAAATTCCTTAAATTCCAAAAATGTCTTAAATTTCCTGAATTTCTTGGATTCACTGAATTCCTTGAATTCCCTAAATTTCTTGAATTCCCTAAATTCCTTGAATTCTCTGAAAAACTTAAAAACGCTGCATTCTTGGTATTCCCGAAATTCCTTGAATTTCCAGAAAATTCTAAAAATTTTCCAGGAATTCGCTAAATTTCCAGAAATTCTCTAAATTTCTAAAAATTCTCTGCAATTACTTAAATTCGCTAAATTCCTTGTATTTACTACATTTCTTGAGTTCCATGAATTTCTAGAATTCCTTGAATTCCTAGAATTCCCTGAATTCATTATATTCCCTGAATTCCTAGAATTTATTATATTCCCTGAATTCCTAGAATTCCCTTAATTCATTGCGTTTCTAGAATTCCCTGAAGTCATTGAATTATTAAAATTCATTAAATTCCTCAAATTCCCTGAATTCCCTGAATTCGATGAATTCCCTTGATTCCTTGAATCCCCTGAATTCCTTGAATTCCCTGAATTTCCTGAATTTCTTGGATTTACTAAATTCCTTAAATTCCCTTAATTTCTTGAATTCCCTGAATTCCTTAAATTCTCTGAAATACTTAAATGCGCTTCAATTTCTGCATTCCTGTTATTCCCTAAATTCCTTAAATTTCCCGAAATTTCCAAAATTCTCTGAATTTTAAGAAATTGTCTGAATTTACTGCTCTAAATTCCTTGAATTTTATCAATTTCTTGAATTTAATAAATTTATTAAATTTTCTGGAATCCTCAAATACGCTGCATTCCTGGTATTTACTGAATTCCTTCAATTTTCTTGAAATTCCAAAAAAATTTTGAATTTTAAGGAATTGTCTGAATATACATGAATTTTCTGAATTTCTAGAAATTTTCTGGATTTTTAGGAATTCTCTGAATTTTCAGGAATTTTCTGAATTTCTAGAAAATCTCTGAATTTTTGGAAATTCTCTAAATTTCTCAAAATTCTCTGCAATTACTTAAATTTCCTGAATTCCTTTAATTCACTCAATTCCTCGAGTTCCATGAATTTCTAGAATTCCCTGAATTCCTTGAATACCCTGAATTCCTTAAATTTCCCGAATTTCTTGAATTCCTTGAATTCCCAGAATTTCTCACATTCCTTAAATTTGTCAAATTTCTTTGACTATCTGAATTCCTTAAGTTCTTAGAATTCCTTAAATTCTCCGAATTCTCTCAATTTCTTTTACTTCGTAAGTTCCTGACATCCTCGAAAACCCCTGAATTCCTTGAATTATCTGAATTTTATGAAATTTCCCGAATCCTTTGAATCCTCTAAATTCCTTGAATTAAGTGAATTTCTAGAAGTTGCCTGAATTTCTGAAAATTAACTGAACTTGTTGCATTTCCTGAAATCCTTGAATTTTCAGAATCCCTAAAATTCCCTGAAATTCTTAGTTGCTTCCAGTAACTGGATAAGAAAGGAAGTACAGGTAGTATCAGATCGGGTAAAATCGGATAGAATATAATAGGATCAAAGATTTTAGGAGGAATTGGGATCAGATATGATAGAATTGGATGGGATCAGATAGAATCGGATAGGATCGGATACTATCGGAAGGGATTGGATAAGATGATTTAACTAATTTTTTGGGGAACCTTACAGACTAAGGCACTTTAGTTTCATTTTTCAGCTTTAGTTATTTCGGCATAATGAATTTTTTGTTTCGGAAATTCTTTAAAGAAGTGAAGATTCAGAGGATCTTCTTTCGATATTAGTTTAGTCACGTTGGCAATATTACCATCTATACGAACTTTAACTCTTCGAAAAATATTATTAAAATCCCCAGTACGAACTTTTAATGGGTACAGAAATCTACCCAGCATTACTCCAATGATGTAATTATTATCAACTCCCACTCCATAAAAGCCTGGTGCTATTTTCTGAGCTCCATCTCTGAATGTAAACCAAGGGTCGAAATGATGAACATCAAGTTGAATGGGAAGAGGATGAATCGCGTCCTCCTTGGTTCGCTTAACTGACTCTGAAAACAGAAAGTATTAACAGGAATTAAGTTGTTGTTCTCGTTTAGTATATTATTAAGGATTACACTCCACGTCCAATATAAAAAACAGTTTCGGGGATAAATAGCACTGGCTTTCATCCTCAATCGGGCGTAAACTAAAGTCTGAAAATTATCCGAATTCACTATATTCTCCAAGATTCTTGAATTCCTTAAGTTTCCTTAAGTCATTCAATTCTGTAAATTCGTTGCATATCCTGAATTCCCCTAATTCACTGTATTTTATAAATTTTCTGAATTCTTGAAATTTCCTGAATTTCTGAAATTTCTCAAATTCCTTGAATTCAATAAAATCCTGGAATTCTACTAAATACCTTGTATTTTTTGAATTCCTTGAATTCTCCAAATTTCTAGAAATTCTCTAAATTCCTTAGATTTCTTGCATTTTTTTAGATTCCCTGAGTTTATTGAATTCTCTTGATTAATTTTAATAAATTCTCTTCATTCATTAAATTCCTTGAATTTATTGTATTCTTTGAATTCCTTCAGTTTCTAAGATTCCTTGAATTCTATGAAATCCTTGAATTTTCTGAATTACTGGAATTTACTGAATTCCTCAAATTCCCTGAATTCTTCGCATTTCATGAATTCCTCGAATTTCCTGAACTCTTTGAATTTATTGAATTTCTCGGATTCCCGAAATTCCTGGCATTTTCTACATTCTTTAGATTCCCTAAATTTCCAGAAATTCCCTAAATTCCTAGAAATTTACTTAATTTCTTGAGTTCTCTGCATTTTTTCAAATTCCCTGAATTCTATAAACCCTATGAATTTCTTGAATTAGGTAAATTTCTGGTAGTGACCTGAATTTCTAAAAATTAACTGAATGTCTTGAATTCCCTGAAATCCTTGAACTTTAAAATTCCTTAAATTCCCTAAATTTCTTAAATCTTCTAACTCCAATGAATTCCCGAAATTTCTTATATTTGCTCAATTTTTAGGAATTCCCTGAGTTCCTAGAAATTCCGTAAATTCATTGAATTTTTAAAATTTTTTGAATTTTTGAAATTCATTGAATTCTTGAAATTAATTGAATTCTTCAAATTAATTGAATTCTTCAAATTCCTAGAAATTTTTTAAATGCCTTGATACTTACTGTATTCTTTTTATCCTCTAAATGCCTTGAATTCCTTAGATTCTCATAAATCCCATGGACTTCTAAAAGTCATTGAACTCTTTGGATTTCTTGAATATCCAAAATTCCTTAAATTCAATAAATTTTATGAATTCAAAAATTCCTTGGATTGCCTGGATTTCTTGAATTATATGATATGCTTAAATATCCTGGTTTCCTTGTATTCCTTAAATTCCATAAATTTACCGAATTCACTGAATTTTCAGGAATTCTCTGAATTTCAAGGAAATCTCTAAATTTCCAGAAATTCTCTGAATTACTTCAATACCCTGAATTCCTCAATTTCCCTCAATTTTTCGAATTCCCTGAATATCTCTGATTACCAGAATTCCTCACATTCTCTAAATTCTTTAAACTCCCTAATTTCAAGAAATTCTCTGAATTTCTTAATTTGCAAGAAATTCTCTAATTTTTTTAAATTTACAAAAATTATCTAAATTCCTTTAATTTTAAGAAATAATCCTAATTTCTAAAATATCTAGAAATTTTCTGAAATCCATAAATTTGTAGAAATTATCGGAATTTCTTGAATTTCATAAATTTCTTGAATTCCATAAGCACCTCAAATTCTCTCAAATCCTTGTATTCCCTAAATTTCTTGTGTTTACTGCGCTCCTTAAATTCCCTGAATTTCGAGGAATTCTCTTAGTTTTCAGAAATTCTCCGAATCTCCGTAAAATCTCTGAATTCCTCTAATTCCCTGAATTCCTTAAATTCCCTAAATTCCTCGGTTTCCCCGAATTTCTCTACTTCCTAGAATCCCCCGAATTTATCGATATCCCCAAATTTCTTAAATTACCCGAATTTTGTTGAATTCTTCGAATTCCTGGAATTTTCTAAATTTCTTCAATTCCATGAATTTCTCGAATTTCCTGAATTCCTTGATTTCCATGAATTCTCTGAATTCCTCAAATTTTCTAAATTCCTCGAATTTCCTAAATTCCAAAGATTCACTAAATTCTTTGAATTCACTAAATTTTTTAGAAATTCTTTTTATTCCTTGAATTCCTCAAATTCCGTGTATTCCCAAAATTCCTTTCATGCTCTGAATTCCTGAAATTCTCTAAATCCTCTCAATTCCCTGAATTCAGTGTATTTCAAGAAATTACCTGAATTTCTGAAAATTACCTGAATTCCTTAAATTCTGTAAAATTCTTGCATTTTCTATATTTTTCGTATTCAAGAAATCCCTTGAATTCACTAAATTTCCAGAAATTCTCTGAATTTCCATGACTTCTCTGAATTTTTAGAAATTCTCTCAATATCCAGGAATTTTCTGAATTTATAAAAAATTCTCGGAATTACTTTAATTACTTAAATTACTTGAACACCCTAAATTCCTTAAATTTTGTAAAATCCTAGCATTCCTTGAATTTCTCGTATTTACAAAATTCCTTGAATTCTCTAAATTTCCGTAAATTCGCTGAATTTCCAGAAAGTCTTTGAATTTTCAGAAATTGTCTGGATTCCCCGAAATTCTTTGAATTTCCAGAAATTCTCTGAATATTCAGGAATTGTCTGGATTTTCAGAAATTCTCTGAATTACTTGAATTTTCTGAATTCTTTGAATTTTCTGAATTCCTTGAATTCCCTAAGATCCTCGAATTCCCTGAATTTCTCGCATTCCCTAAATTCCTTACATTCTCTGAATTCTTTATACTCAGTAAGTTTCTACAAATTCTCTGTATTCCTTAAATTCCTTAAATTCCATGAATTTACAGAAATTATTTAAATTTTCAGGAATTCTCTGAATTTTAGGGAGGCCTCTGAACTTCCAGAAATTCTCTGAATCACTTGAATACCCTGAATTTCTCGAGTTCCCTGAATTTCTCGAAATACCTAAATTCCTTACATTCTCTGAATTCTTCAAATTCCCCAAATTTCTAAAAATTCCCTGTATTTCTTGAAATTCTAGAAATTCTCTGAATTCCTTAAACTTTTAAAAATTTTCTGAATTCTTTGAATTTCTAGAAATTTCTTCAATTGCTTAAATTCTTAGAAAATTTCCTGACTTCCTTAAATTTCTATAAATTCTCTGAATTCCTTGAAATACCTAAATTTCTTGAATTCACTGAATTCCCTGAATTTCCTAAATTACTGAGAATTCTTAAATGCCTTGAAATGAATTCCTTGAATTATCCTAATGCCTCAAACTTTTGTAATCTCTTAATTCAATGAATTCTCTGAATTTTCTTAATGCGATACATTTTCCGAATTCCCTTAGCTTTCTGAGTCCTTGTGATTATCTGAATTTCTTTAATTCTGTGAATTTCTTAAATTCTCTGATTTCGTTAAATTCTTTGACTTCCTTCAATTTCCTGAATTTTTTTATTTCTGTGGATTCCTTGAATTCTCTTATTTCCTTGAATTCTTTTGAATTCCTTGAATTTTCTAAATTCCTTGAATTCTCTAAATTCCTTGAATTTCCTTAATTTTTGAATATTTTTAAATGCCTTGAACTACTTGAAATTGAATGAATTCCCTGCATTTTTTGAATTCCCTTAATTCTCTTATTTCCTTAAATTCTCTGAATTCCTCATGTATTTTGAATTCCTTAAATTTTGTTACTTCCCTTAACTGTATGAATCTCCTGAATTCTCTGATTTCACTAAATTTTCTGAATTCCTTAAATTCTCCTTAAATTTCCTAAATTTCCTAGGAATCCTCTAGGTTTCTAGAAATTTTCATGAATTCTCTGAATTTCCAGAAATTCTCTAAATATCCAGAAATTCTCTGAATTAATTCTTTTCCCTTAATTTCTGGAATCGCTCTAATTCCTTGAATTTCCTGAATTCCTTGAATTCTTCGCATTTCTCGAATTACCCGAATTTCTTTAATTTCCTAAATTCTTTGAATTCCTCGAATTCCTTGAATTACCTGAATTCCTTAAATTCTTGAGTTCCTTGAATTCCCTAAATTCCTTACCTTCCCGGAATTCCTTAAATTCATGGAATTCCTCTAATTCCCTTAATTTTTTTTAAATTCCCTGAATTCATCGAATTCCCTGAATTCATTGAATTCCCTGAATTCATTGAATTCCTGAATTCCTCGAATTCCCTAGGTCCTTGAAATCACTGAATTCCTTGAAATCACTGAATTCCTTAAATTCTCTGAATTTCTTAAAGTCCCTAAATTTCTTGAAGTCTCTAAATTTCCTGAATTCATCCAATTCCCTGAATTCCTCGAATTCCCTGAATTTCTTGAATTTCCTTAATTCATTGAATTTCCCAAATTTCTCGGATTCCCTAGATTCCTGGCATTTCCTGAATTCTTTAAATTCACTGAATTTCAAGAAATTCTCCGAATTCTCTCAATTCCTTGATTTTAGTAAATTTCAAGAACTTACCTGAATTTCTAAAAAATACCTGAACTTTTCGAATTTTGTAAATTCCTTAAATTTTTTTAATTCCTCAAATTCCCTAAAATTCTCTAATTTTCTAACATCCTTGAATTCTCAGAATTCCTTAAATTTCCTAAACCAGAAATTTCTTGAATTCTCTCAATCCCTAGAAATTCTCTGAATTCCTTCAAATTCACTGCATGCTTTGAAATCTCTGAATTCCATGAATTCTCTTAATTCCCTGAATTCCCTGAATTCCTTGAATTCTTATAATTTCTCGAGTTTCCTCAATTCCTTAAATTCACTAATTTCTTTGAATCCTTTAAATCATCGTAATATCTTAAGTTCTTCAAATTCATTAAATTCTCTATATTTTCTTAATTTCTGTTACTTCATAAATTCCTAAAATTTACTTAATTCTCACAATCCTCTGAACTCCTTGAATTTCTAGAAATTCTCTGAATGCCTTAAATTTCTAAAAATTCTCTGTATTCCTTGGAGTTCTAGAAATTCTCTGAATTTTCGGGAATTTTTTTTAATTTTTAGAAATTCTCTGAATTTTCAGGAATTCTATGGATTTCTAGACATTCCCTGAGTTACATGAATTCTCCGAATTTTTCGAATTCTTTGAATTTCCCAAACTTCTCGAATTCCCTGAATTTTTTGGATTCCCTAAATTTCTTACATTTTCTGGATTCTTTCAGTTCCGTGAGTTTCTAAAAATTTTCTAAATTCCTTGAATTTCTATAAATTCTCTGAATTTCTTGAAATCTATGAATACTCTGAATTCCTTGAATTTTTAGAAATTCTCTGGATTTCTTGAATTTCCTGAATACCTTAAATTTCCTGAATTTCTAGCATTTCTCTGAATTTCCAGAAACTCTCTGAATTTACAGAAATTCTCTGAATTTTCGCGAATTCTCTAAAATTCCAGAAATTCCTTAATTCCTTGAATTTACTGAATTTGTCGAATTCCTTAAATGATCTAATTTTCTTAAGTTCTCAAAATTCCTTAAATTCTCAAAATTCCCTGAATTTCTTTATTTCTCAGAATTCTCTGAGTTTCTGAAATCCTTGAATTCTTGTATCTCCCTGAATTCTCTGAACGCAGAATTTAAAGTAGTCTAAAAAACTGAAAGGAATTTTATGTAAAAATAAAGTTATTTAAGTCAACTTAGAGGAATTCAAAGGTATTCAGAACATTAAAAAATAATACATTAAACCAGAGAGTACAAATTACTAACCAAAAAATGTAGAACTATCGAAAATCATTCGAGTAGTTAGATTTCAATATTTACCAATAAAATTAGTGTAAACCTCCAAGACGAAGAATAGAAGACCAATAGCAATCTTCATTTTCTTAAAAATAGAAAAAATTTAATTCTAAAGAGTATCGGTAAGAAACTAAGTAATAAATTTTTTTCAAATTTTAGCCCATCTTATGCTAGTTTCTGTCAAGATCGTCATTCTAAATTATCTGCAATATAACAAAATCTTACATTATGCACAAATCGTAAAAAAAAATTCAGTTTTATAACCTCTCGGATAACCCACGATGTTAATAATTTTTAAGGATAAAGTGCTTTGGCGAAACTAGTTCGACAGAAATAAGATAGAAAAAAACTTTTTCTGCAAAAAAATATATCATAATTATCTATTTGTTTATCTATTTTGTAAATTATTAATTTTTTTATTTGAAAGAAGTTGCATTCAACTGATAAAAAATCATTTAAATAATTAACGTTTAATAAAATCAACCGTACGGCATTTTTAAATGACCTAATTATTTTATCTCGTTCTGATAATTGGTTTAGATTGCCGTATCAGTAATTTGCAATACAATGTTTAAAAAATATTCAGATAATTTCATAACTAAAGTAAGCAATTAAATTTCATATCTCAACCTTATAATCTTAGAAAAATTATTATGTTTGCGTAAGTAATTAAAAGGTGTCGGGTGGATATCACAAAATGAAGAAATAATTTTTGTTAGTTTTTTCACAGAATGTTTTATTATTCTTAAAACTAATTTTGACATAGTTTTAAAATTTTTTAATAATTTTACGCTTGACGTCACGGAGATATAGAATAAAAAGGCAAAGTAAAATTAAGGAAAGGAAACTTAATAGCATTTGTTTTTAAATTTTTATATTTTTACAAAACATGGATTGGAACTCAAATATCTCGCTCGAAAAAAGCAAAATTCGAATATTCTTTCAGGGCAAACCCCACTTTTACAAAAACAAAACTGGGGACTTTTAATAAAAAAAATTGAATGGAATGGAAATTGTTACTAATTGATAATCAGAACGATTCATAATTTTAAGAAAGCACATAAACCTTTTTAATTAGGGAAATTATTTGAACAAAAAAAAATAAAAAATATTGTCCGAGCAAAAAAAGTACTACTTTATTTTCTTGGGTACCTCTTGAAAAGAGCTATTTACTAAAACTAAATTCGAACTTTTTTTTTTTCTTTTTGGAATTATTCAGATTCAGGTATCACAGCAAAACGAATGGCGTGGGACCAGCGTTTGAGGAAAAGTTTATTCAGAGGATCTTCTTTCGATATTAGTTCAGTCACGTTGGCAATATTGCCTTTTGGATTT
>JAUELO010181646.1:0-10581 GCA_032357855.1 Amphibolips quercusostensackenii | reverse complement strand
CCCCCCCCCCCCCCCCCCCCACCCCCCCCCCCCCCCCCCCCCCCCCCCCCCCCCCCCCCCCCCCCCCCCCCCCAAAAATTCTGGAAAACTGCGTCACATAATACTTGAACGTTCCCTTTAGCGTAAGCTGATGAAAAAGTCTTGCTGAAATTGTGCACTTACAAAATATTTTCAAATACTTAAAGCATGAAAAAGTTAGGTTTTAAAAGGTGAAGTATTTTATTATACTCCTAGTATCATGATTTGTTTCTATGAACTTTTAAGTATATTAAAATTAAATAAATCCTGCGTCGTCACATATGGGTCATGACGCTACACCGCGGCGCGCTCATATACATACCAGCAGAAACTAAGAGCTTGTAACTGCTTTTGCCATATACTTTACTTTGATTATTAAGAAAACATTAAAATAGTTTTGAAAATGTCTGCAGTCATTTTTTTCGACACATTGCACTCTTCAGAATTATTATATGAAATGATTTTTATTTTAAAATGTTCGTATTGTTTAAATAAACAACAGTAATATTACGGTCACCGTACCCCAGTGTATGGGGTACGCTGCCAAACATACAACATCCATGAATTAATTAAATGTCAAATAATGACGTTTCTGAGTTCGCGGGGCGAAAGACGGTTGCCACTCACACTTGAAAAACACCAACAGCGTAGAGGAAAGGCGCAGCAGTACGAGCGTACTCACATGAGAAGCTTGGGTAATATTAGGAAATGAATTACAAATCCCTGTCCGCTTACGTTTGATCACCCCGATTTAGGATCAAGGCTATTTGCATGCATCCCTCGACACTGTTCTTAAACCGAGGTTCTGGTGAATATAAATTGCTCTCATTTTTGTTCAAACTGAAAACATTTTTCAACTCGGCTCAGGACGCTAACTGGATTTAGCAGCTTTCCTTTATGCAAATATATTCTACTTTTTTTTAATACGCTTGCCTCGTTATTTGCACAGTTGTTATCTGCTGCCGGTGGGCAACTCCATATTTACAAACTAGAGGATAATTCTAATATATTTTTCAACATATATTTTTTTTAAAAAGGAAAATTTTTATTCTTTAAAAAATAGCAGTGTAATGAACAAAAATTGAGGAGCCGGAATTTATAACCGCATGTAAATTTTTCTCGCTGAACGTAGTTGGCCTCTGGACACTTTTTTCATGATTTCCGACCTTTTATGTTAAAAGCACATATCCTTATATGAATATTAATTGCGCATATTTTTTCTCTGGGAAAAAATGTTGTGGATTTTTCCGTTTTTGAATTACTTTCGAAAAACCCATTTTTTTGTAGAAAAAAATTTCTTTGTCCTTCTTGATCTCAACTCGCCGTAATTCAGCTTATTCTTGGAATCTTTAGATAAAATTTACAGGAAATATTCTTGATGATGATCTACGACTGAAAGACCTGATGGCTAATCAAAATTATGGTTTTAAAACAAAGTTATACATTTTTTTCCTGAGACATTGCCTAAATTATTTATACATAACTTCAAGCTCATAGGGACTTGAGCGGATTTTGAGCAACAAAAAGCTTCAGCGGAAAAGTTGTTAAAAAAAGGTATAAATATGGTTTCTGCGGAAACAATCATTCAAAATAAAGCATCATTGAAAAATTATAAAGGTTTTATTTCGACCGTGCAGCTGGTTTATTCGCACGTATGTATATAGTTTCATTAATGGCGTGATAAATTGAATGTTATGAGAACAAAAGTATTTAAATTAATTGTAAATGTGAGATAAATTTTAAAGACCTTGCTGCTGTTTTTTAAAGTTCAGTCCCTGGTGAAAACTACAAAAATTGTGAAATAAAAAAGTGTGCGTTTAAAAATTTATTCCAATTATCATAAATCGTCTCTTCTCAGAGTTTCTATTCCTTATAATTCTTGAAAAATTTATCGCAGCTTCAAAAAAAAAGAAAAAAAATCTAAAATATAGTGATTATGGGAATTTAAAAAAAAATATGAAAAAATGAGCTGTTACAGATCCAGATTTTTCTAGTTGATAGCATTACGCTTTGAAGGGATTTTGTAGAAAATCCGGGATCTGCTGAAATATGAATATTTTAGCAATTCTAAGTGAGCGTTAAGTTCAAGCTCATTTCATTAGTTTTCAAAAAGGAGTTCATTAATATAAGCTTTATACATATATTTGACATACTTCTGACATTATAATTTCAATTTATTATATGATTAAATATGCAACCACTTTTAATAATATTATTTGCTAATATGCTTAAAAAAATAAATCTAATAATCTAAAGAATTTGTTTCTGTTTAGAAAGATGAATTGTTAAATGAGTCTCGGCTTTGGAATTTATTCTCCACTTATATTCCTTATTTTATGCTCGAGCACAATTTTTATTTTTTAGCTCGACACTGAGGTCCACAGCATAAATCTCCTAGGGGACCTAGGGTATTCTATCGATTGGGTTCGAGTTGGAAGAAGAAAAGAAGAAAAAAACATATACAGAAACTTTTTTAGATAACAAAGAAACGTGTTTCTTAAACTGGGTACGAAAAGAATAATATCTTGTACATAAAAGACTTTTAAATATTATGAAAATCCATCAATTTAAGAGTTTAAAAAGGTATTTTAAAATACTAAAAATTACTGTTGATATTGTTTTATAACTAGAATTTTTTATACTCACACAGCAAATTTTAATATGAATTTTTGCAAGAGTTGAACTTACCTGGAACAGAAAATAAAATATTTTTTTTTAATATGCACGTATATTATAATTATAAGTAAAGAAAATTATACTTATTGGACTTCGTGTACTAGTATTTTTATGAAACAAAGCCTTTTACGGAAACCCACTTTTGTTCACAAATAATTTATTTCTATTTTATTAATAACAAAACTCTTCCATTTTTAGAAAAAATGTAAAGAAGAAATCACAAAAAGTTTATTTAGTTTTATATTAAATGTTCTATTAAATCCACCAATATTTTAAATCAAAGCGAGTATTTTTTCAACTTATAAACAAAAATAATAAGCCTTTCTATTATAAAAATACTGCTAATTTAATCAATGTTTTCATTATAAATATTAATTTAACATTATTGCAATAAATTTGCAAAAATGTCCTAAAATGTGCTTGTCAAGCACTAAAATTGAAATTTTTTATTTAAATCGTCTACAAGGTATTACAAATTTATAGGTAACAAACTAAACCCTCTTTTTGAAAAAAGTCGTGTACCGATATTTCTTCAAAATCTTTCAAACACTGTTGTTGAAAACCAGATTAACTTTTCATCATTTGAAGTTGTTTTATATCTTTAATTTGACATTTAGAAATTAAATCTACAAATATTCAATTTTGATAAGAATAATCATAGCAAAAATTATGCGAATTGAAAAACATTTGTGCTTTTTCAGACTCTTGCGCAGTTAAGGATGTACTAAAGTTTAAACATGAGCATTGTAAAAAATGATTTATAAAAAGCAGAAAATAATTTTTAATTCCAAATAATTTTGAAAAAAAATAAAAGGCGAACTTTTAAAAAAATAGCTCAGGTTAAAACTGTTTATTTAACAATGGTTATTTAGGGTTTTATGTTTTCGTTTTCTCTTTAGGTGAGTGTTTAAATTCTGATTGATTTCTTATGCTGTAGGGCTCATCTTATTTCTTGAAAGATTCTTAACAAATCCCTGTAATATGTTTTTATTTTTTATAAAATTATTTGAGAACAATATTATTTATAGAAGTAACGATTTTATGATTTTCAAATAAAATTTTTAAAATCAAAACGTACCAGAGAGATTTGTTGATAATTTTTCCAGAAATAAAATGAGCCACACAACATTAGGAATAATTAAGAATTGTAACTTTTGACTGGAGAGAAAGCAAAACCATGAAATTCTAAATAACTACTGTTAAGAGAACAATTTTAGCCTAAAATATTTTTTCTAAAGTTAACTCTTAGTTCGTTCCCAAAATTAGTTACAATTAACAATAGCAATATTCTCCTTGAAATTAAAAATCATTTTCAACAATGCTCATTTTTTAACTGAGATAACTTTATTAACATTGTCAAATTAAAACTTTTAAATTATCTAATAAATTATTAAATATTAAAATTCTAAAAAAGAATTTTAAAATGAAAATACATAAGTTTAAAAAAGAAAATAAAAAACAAAAGAAAACAAATAAAAATAAAGTTTCAAAGAAGACATATAACTTCTACAAATTTTAGGTTTTATTAATTTTTTCACTGGAAATTAGCATTTTCAAACGAAAATCATCACAAAGATTGACAATTTAAAAAAAGATTTAGGGTACGTTAGCGTTTTATAACGGAAATGAGTATTTTTAATGAAAAATTATTAGATTTGAAAGATTCAAAATTTCATAACAATTTTCGTTTTTTATTTTTGTTAGCGTTCTTTCTACCGGAAATCGACAATTTTAAACCAAAATAATTAAATTTTTAAGGTTCCTAATTTTTTTAGCAATTTAAGGTTAAGTTATCGTTTTACAGCAAAAATTAGTATTTGAAAACAGAAATCATTACAGTTCAAAAAAATTTTTGAACAGTTTCAGGTAATTTTCACATTTTTCACAGAAAAACTTTTTTTTTTAATTGAACTTGAAACATCGGAAAAAATTAAATTTCAAAGAAGAGTGATAAACTGGCTTTTTAAATGGAAAATCGGAATTTTTAGTAAACAACTATTAGATTTTGAAGAAGATTACAATTTTTTATACAATTGTATGTTCAGAAAGCGGTTTTCACTGAAAATATCGATATAGATTTCAGAGAAGACTTAAAATTTTTGAACAGTTTAAAGTTATATTGAGATTTTTTAACGAAAATCGGTTATTTAAAGCAAAATCATTAGATTTTTAAATTTCATAATTTTTGCTAATTTGAGGTATCGTTAACGTTTTACAACAAAAATTGATATTACATAAAAATCACTATACTAAACAGGACTTGCAATTCTTGAACAGTTTCAGGTTATATTTACGTTTTTACAGGAAATCTCTTATTTTGAACAAAACTTAAAACATTGGAAAAAAATTCGACTTTAAAGATCCACAACTATTTAACAATTTTAGGTTATGGTGACGCTTCACATAGGAAATTGGTATTTTTAGTAAAAGATCACAATTTTTCATACAATCGTAGGTACAGCAGGTTATTTTCACTGTTAGTATCGATGTAGATTTTAGAGAAGTTTTACAATTTTGAAACAATTTAATGTATTTGGAAGAAAAATGCAACAGTCGGATTGACCATATACTGTAAAAAATATCACACATTAATTATTATGTTAAGATATAAATTTTCATAAATAATCAAAAATATTGTCCCTAATTTTGTTCCATTATCTAAGCTGATAGAATTGAGTAAATTAAGTGTGTTGAAAACAGAATAACTTTATACCGAAACATTTAAAGCTATTTGGTTTCAAAAGAAGGCAGTGGTTACATTTATCGAAATTTCGATATAAATAGCCGCATTTTTTCCTTAAGTACCTAGACACTTTCTCAAATAAATTTTAAACTTGTTTTAAAATTGAATAATTTTTTATTCTAAAATTTGTAATTAAACGTTCTCGAAATTGAATAATTTTCAATGACAAGCGTTTCGAATAACAAACTTACGAACGATTTTACATTGAAAATGTTAGAAGTTGTGTAATTTCAGATTAGAAGTTTGAAAATAGACAATTACAAATAGAAGAAATTTGAAATTCAATAATTTTTATTAAAAGCGTTTAATATGCAATAATTTGAAAATAAAGGTATTCAAAGAATAATAATCTTATACTGACATGCCACATAGAAATAATCTGCACTTCTGCGAACATCTTCTGTGTTATTTTTCAGGTCTCACATTAAGACGTTGTCAAGACAACTTCTTGTAATTTTTTTATTCATTTAAAAAACCAATTTAAGCATTCTTTTTGTCTTAAAAATTCCATCTTTTTTATGTGAATTCGTCTCTTGGTAAGACGTGATTTGAAAAGTATCCCTTCATATATATTTTTTTAACATGAGCGCCACCCTTGAGGGTCGAGGATCCCTTATGTGTTTTTATCATGAAACTTTTCTTTCTAGGAAAGGGCGTGGGCGATGAATTGTGCGAAGAACACGAAGTCGTCCCTTGTTCCTAAACCATCCCCTGTATTATACCTTTTCGTCTGGCCGTTGATCCTCGGCAAACATTACCCAGAAACGTCTTTAACTTCATCCTCGTTCTGAATTTTTTTTTCTCTTTTCCTTAGAGTAAGTGATTGACTGCAAGGTCATCTATCCTTGCGAAGATACCCTTAAGGTACCACCCATCCTAAATTTGAAATTTCTGACTTCACTTTATCATCCTTGCCCGGTGGATCGATTCTCATTTCACTTTCTTGCGACACGAGGAGCATCCTTTGTTCTGAGCAACAGGCCCCCCCTATCGACCGCTTTTGTACGTTGGGTTTCCCCCACACTCTACGCCCCTCAATTCTTCGACATTACTACCCCCTCCGAGCCTTGAAATCACTGAAATCACTGAATAGATCATGTCAGAGTCATATGTTCATCGAAGCTTGAAAAAATGCAATCGTTTTCGAGATATTATATTACGTCCATTTCAACAGCCAGATCCTACGTTAAAACAATTTTTGTAGGTAAACAATTTATAGGTGATTTGTGAAAATTTGTAACACCTAAATTAGAATTTGTATTATAGCAGAAATAGAATTTTCAGACTAAAAAAATTTTTGAAACACAAAATCTGCTTTTTTGTCTGGACATAAAAATTTGGTTGAATCAAACAAATTTTGGTTGATTTCACAAAACATTAGATTAAGCAAACAATATTTGTATCTTGAATCAACCAAATATTCCACCAACCAAAAGATTTGTTTAAAAGAACCAAAACATTTAATTGTATCAACTTAATATTTTCTTGTCCATATAATAACCACATTCTATGGTTGAATCAACACACATTTTGTTCATTTAATCATATCGTTTTCTGAGTGCAGAGCTCAGGCCAGTGAAATGTTTTGCCAGCCAGGACTTAATCCGAATCAGAAAAAAACATATAGTTAATTTCAATTGTCTGAGTGTAAATCGAATTATAACCCCAAAACTAATTACATAAATAAAGAAAAGTCAAACACGCCTGTAACTCTAAGGTAGTGAAAAGGAATGTGCAAGAATACTTAAAAATAACTATTATTCAATTTATTAAATTATATGATATAATCCTACAATAAAATTAATATGTACATAACAGGGTGCACAGCGTAAAATGAGCTCAAAAAAGGAGGAAATAGGGTGATTTTTTCACGAAGAAGAAAGATTAAACATTAATTTTTACGCGTAGAAAAGAAGAAAAAATGTTTTTGAGAAAATGTTACATTTTTATTCATCTCTATATAGTTATAAGGTTCTATTAAGTAGATTTTCTAAATCAATACGAAGCATATTAATTATTGTTTTGTTCACAGCGTAAACTAGAGGAGCAGAATTAGCTTACAATAGAGATGTCACTTCTACACGTTTCTCTTAATTCTGTCTACAAATTTCATAAGTCTACGTGAAATATAGATTTCCAAAAACATTTTTTGGTTCACAACTTGGAGAAATATAAAAATCTTAAATTTTTAAAGTAACTTATATGCATTTAACAGAGTGTGCAGCAATTTTTAGGAATAAAATTCAAGGTCTCTTCTAGGTTTCCCAGGTTTTCCATGTCAAGAAATCAAGCTTTTTAAGTTCTCCTTTTTTTACATCAAATAATGAAATAACCATTTGTCATACATGTAAAAAATGAGCCATTTAATTTTTGTTGGCCAAAAACATCTTAAGTAAGACGAATTATAAATAAACAAATTTGTATGTAATTTTTAAAAAAATTTTAAAATCTTAATAAAATTTTTGAAATATTTGCGACATCTTTCTTTAATGTTTGTTTGCGACATATTTTGCGTTCGTTTGAAATCATTGAAATCTTTTGAAATTTTCTTTAATGTTTTTCAACTAAGAACGATTTTTTAGTAGAAAAAGAAAACAAATTTTGAACAGATTACTCAATTTTCAAGCTAAAAGGCAAATTTTCTAAATAACAGTAGAAGTTTCAACCCTAAAATATAAATTTTCAATTATTTTCACTAAATAGTTTTATTTTCTACTAAAGTAGACGAATTTTCAAATAAGAGACACTTTTCATTTCATAAAGAAAATTTCAACCAAATTACTGAGTTTTCAAGCTACGGCAAATTTGATAGAAAACAGTCGAATTCTTAATCAAAAGATATGACATTTAAATACAAAAACTAATTTTCATACCAAATTGTTGAATTTTCTATCAGAGTAGATAAATTTTTAACTGAAGAAGATTTTTCAACCCAAAAAGACAAATTTTCTACAAAACAGTTGAATTTTCAACAAAAATTTTAATTTTCAAGAAAAATGATTCTTGAACAAAGCAATTAAATTTTCAACCAAACAGTTCAATTCTCAAAAGAATAATTGAGTTTTTAGCCAAGTAGTTGAATTTTCAAACTAAAATTCTAATTATCTGAAAAAGCAGTGGAATTTTTAACACAAATATATGAACTTTTTGAAAAATTTTTATAAAATATTTGGAATATTTGTGCAATCTTTCTTTTATCTTTGTTTGTAAAATTTTTTATATCCGTCTGAAATCATTGAAATCTTTTGAAATCTCCTGAATTTGATTAAAACATTTAGAAGTCGTTTGAAATCTTTGTAATTCTTAAAATCTTTGGAAATTCTTATGAATTCTTTAAAATATTTATCAAATCTTTCTAAAGTCTTTTGTATTCATTAGAAATCACTAGAATATTTGGAATCTTTGTTAAATCTCTTGAAATATTTTTAAAAAATTTGATATCATTTAAAATATTTAAAATGTGCTGAAATCTTTGAAATCTGCAGAAATGAACTCTTATGAAAAACTTTTACGTCCTTTAAAGCTTTAAAATTTATGGAAACTTCGTTAAATTTTTTGAAATCTTTTGAAATCTTTATGAAATCTTTTAAATATTTTTGAAATTCTTGTTGCGTCTTTGTTTCGTGAAGTCTTTTCTGTTCGTTTAATATCTTCAAGATCTTTTGAAATCTTCTCAAATTTGTTAAAACTTTTTGAAATCATTTAACATATTTTTAACGTTTTGAAATCTTTATGAACACCTTGAAATATTTGTGAAGTCTTTAAGAAATTTTTTTTATTTGCTTGAAATCATTGGAATATTTTAAAAGTTTGTGAAGTGTTTCTCAAATCTATTACATTCCTTTAAAATCACTAAAATATTTAAAATTTTTGTGATATCTTATAAAATCCTCTGAAAAAACTTAAAATCATTTGAAATCTTTGAAATGTTTCAAAATCTAGTGTACTGTACCCTTGCTAAAATCATTGAAATCCTTGCATTGTTTTGAAATCTTTATGAATTTTTTATGAAATCTCTAAAACTTTTGTGAATTTTTTTGATATCTCCTAAAAAACTTTGAAATCGTTTAAGATCTTTGAAATTTTTTGAAATCTTAGAAATATGGTTTACTATATCCTTTTTTTAAATCTTTAAAATACTTGAAATCTTTTAAATGTTTTCAAATCTTTGTGAAATGTTCAAAAATCTTTGTGAAATGTTCGAAATCTGATGTATGCACACGCCTTTTTCAAATCTTGAAACAATAAAAATAATAAAATAAGCTGAAGATAATTGATATTTTGACGAATCAAAAACTATTCAGTAGCATATTTTTCCTAAACTAGATGTTTCTTTTATAATAGACTAAAACATTTAACTTACTCTTAACATTTCAGTAAAATTACTGCTTTAAAAGCAAAAAAAAAATAATAATAATTCAACGTCAAGGTTTTCGTGAAAAATTCATGGAGATTTCCAGGTTCTCAAGGTTTAAAATAAATTCAAAGAGAATTCCAGATTTTCAAGGTTTTCAAGGTCGCTCGACACCCTGTTTAAGAATCTAAGCAAAGTACGTTAAATTGTTTGGCCCACAATGTCGAGAAACAGAAATATCTTTTAGAAAATGATTTACACATTTAGCAAAAATACATTAAACATTTTTTGATCCTCGCCGTAGGCGAAAGTATTTGTTTGTATTAGCCAAATCAATTTATAATAAAAAAAGGGGAAAAAAGAAAGATTTCGAGAATATGGGAAAAAGGAGAATTTTCCAAAAAAGGGGAAAACTCAGAACAAAAGGGGAAGACTGTGCACCCTGACATAAGTTCAAGTATAAAATTCAGCTGTTAGATACAATGAAAACCTGCTTACGTTTTCAGAAGTCACTTGTTTTTTATTAGTTCTTCACAAAGGTATGTGCAGGAAAAATGAAAAATAAGTGACTTCTGAAAATACAAGTACAAGGAATCGCTCAATTTTAGAAATAATAAAAAGGGGATCAGAGAAAATCAATCAGTGCATTCGATAGTGTTATATTTGTATATTTATTTATTTTGATATATATTATTTGCATTTATATATTAATTTATGGGACGTTCCACGTCAACCGGGACAAAGCATTTGCCAAAATTCTTCTCAACCGATCAAGACGTTTGAGGGCTCA